>MKEJ01059720.1:0-17858 GCA_001753735.1 Embelia ribes
TAGAGCAGAAGAGATGTCAGATGTGTGTCTTGCACCTAAATGACAATACTCATTCAAACCAGTCTGATGGACAAAAAGCCCTCAGGTAACCAGGTTTTCTCAACCCAGTTAGCTCTGATACCACCCTGTCACGCCCCGTAATCCATAACCTGTTCACTGGTTTCAACTTCGGGCCCGTTTTTGACCACTTTAACATTCGAATTAAGTTTGGTCAAAACAAGAAAAATATAGCTTGACAAAATAGCTTTCCAGCTGTATATCATAAGCCTTAATTGGACGTTCCGTTTGGGAGTTATGATTTTTCCAGTGTCAGGACGTCACGATAACTTAACACAAAACTATGTGTATAAGCTATTTTCAATCTCCAGGCTCCATTTCTGATCTTCAGGAACCATTAGTAGTATTAAAAAACATCATTCTTGTCCATTTAATTGAAAACAAAATTTCCTCGGAATTTTCCTTTCTATCGGAATTTTTCCGAAATCTACTCTCTCTCTCTCTAACAAGGCTTCCTTCCTCCACTTCCATGGTTACAATTTGCAAAAATGGTGGAAACGTTTTCAGTTGGCCATCATCATCATCTGCTTCTACCTTCTTCTTCCACTTTCTACGCGTGTAATTGATTATTTTCTTTAAAAGTTGAATCACTTCATTTTTACTAACTGGTTGTTCTTCTTCTACTTTAGCTTGATTTACTAACTCACTTCCTTCATATCTAATACAAGGTTTGATTACCTTGTTCCTTACAACTGTCCTACCCTTGAAGACCTACCTTGTCCTCAAGGTATGGGTATTTCTTGAGAAAAAAGTAGATTTTTGTCCACGTGGTTTCCTCAATACTCTGCCCTTCCCATTGAACCAGAGCCTCTGTCACACTCCTTCCCTTTTTTAAACTCTCTTTCTTCTCCAATTTCTTTATTGGTATAGGTAAAAGATTCCCTTGTTGATTTATCTTTGGGAAACAACTTAATATGATTTTATTTCTGGCCACTATCTTTTTGAGTTGAGAAATATGAAAAATGAGATGTATAAGACTATATTATGATAAATCTAATTTGTATGACACAATGCCCACTTTTTGCAATATCTGAAAGGGTTCATAATTCCTCTTTGACTGATTTGAGATTTTTTCTATTTGCCACACTTTGATATCTGTAAGATTGTAATTTGAGGTATACCCACTATCCTACTTCATGATTTGTCTCTTCTCTCTTTTCATCTGCAAATTTCTTTATTATGTTTTGTGCTAGTAAAGGTCTTGCTTTTAAAAACTGCAATATTTTTCTCTTTCTTTAGCCCAACTTTTAAGTTCTTGATTTGTTGGTTTTTCTTTGAAGAAATCACTTAAGCTAGGGGGGCCTTTTCCATACAATGCTTTATAAGGAGCTATTCTAATAAAAGAATAATAGGATGTATTGTAACTCCATTCTACCAGATAGATCAAGTCTGACCACATATTTAGTTTTTCTTAGGTAAAACACCTCAAACAAGCCTCCAGTCCTTTATTCACAATTTCTGTTTTGCCATTACTTTTTGGATGATATGGTGTACTAAATTGCAGTTTTGTCCCTACTAATCTGAAAAGTTCCTTCCATAATAGACTTGTGGAAATTGTATCCCTGTCTAACACAATGAACTTAGGAAGTCTGTGTAACTTATATATATTTAGCCACAGAAACTGCAAAAAAAGGATGGTGTATTAGTATAAATGAGCATATTTTATTAATCTATCTACCACTACTTAGATCACTTGGTAACTCTTTGAATTAAGAATTCTGTCTATGAAATTCATTGATATTTCTTCCCATACTTTTGAGGGTACTGTTAGGGGTTGCAAGAGACCATGGGATTTGCTTTGATCAAACTTACATGTCTGGCACACCGGGCATGATGCTATGTACTCCTGAATATCTTTTTTGAGTCCTAACTTAAAAAACTCCTTATAAACTCTCTGAAGGGTTCTGATCACCCCTCCATGTCCAGCTTGAAGGTCACTGTGAAGATAATATAGTATCTTCATCATTGGTTATCTTTTAGTACCACAATTCTCTTTTTGTATAACAAGATACCTTTTTTTATTGAATAATAAAGGTAGTTCATGGGATCAGATGTAAGGGTAGTTAGCAGGGTCTTGATGCTTTGGTCCTACTCATAAGCTTGCTAAATTTCCTTAAATAGCTTAGGAATAGGCTCACTTATTTCCAGGGTATAATTTACCACAACTTTTCGATTTTCTTCCTCCCTTATCCTAGATAAAGCATTAGCCACTTTGTTGGCACTCCTTTACATGTAGGCTATCTTAAATTGATAGTCAAATAGTTTAGCCATCCATTTTTGTTGAGTCAAAGTGCTTACTTTATGATCCAAGAGGTACTTTAGACTTTGGTGATCTATTTTTACCATACATTCTTGCCCAAATAGGTAGGGTCTCCATTTTTTTACAACTTGTGTTAGGGCATATAATTCTTTTTTATAAGTAAGCATGTTCATAATATTTTCCTTGATCCCCTGCCTGCATTAGTACCGCTCCTATTCCCATGCCAGAAGCATCACATTCAATTACAAAAGGCTTGGTAAAATTGGGTAGGGCTAGGACTGGAGGTTCAGTCACAGCGCCTTTTAGGTTTTCAAATGCTTCGGTGGCTTGAATAGTCTATTTGAAAGCATTCTTTTTCAAAAGTTCAGTTAGGGTCCTGGATATTCTTCTAGTCTTGAATAAGTCCTCTATAATACCCAGTCAAACCCAAAAATCCTCTTAGATAAATGCACCATTTTAACATGTCTTGTATCTTCATAGGATCTACCTTCACTCCCTTTCCTAAAATCAAATGGCCCAAGTATTTTATTTCTGGAAGGCCAAACTACACTTACTAGCTGAACAAACAGTTGAGGTTTTCTCATTAGTTCCAATGTCAGTCTTAGGTATTCGACATGAGAATTAATATCAACATTGTATACCAATAAGTCTTAAAAAAATACCAACACAAATTTTTTTTAATTAAGATTTAAATACTTCAATCATAAGGCTCTAAAAGATTGTTAGAGCATTAGTAAGCCCAAAAGGTATCACCAAGTATCATAATGTTCTTAATGGGTTCTGAATGCAGTTTCTAAGATGTCCTCTGTTGCCATTCTAATTTGGTGGTATCCAGATCTGAGATCTGGGTTCGTAAACACTTTAGCTTCTACTAGTTCATACTATAGCTCATCTACAACTAGTATAGGAAATTTTTCTTTAATAGTTACCTAGTTCAAAGCCCAGTAATCAATGCACATTCTCTATGATCCATCTGCCTTCTTCACTAATAAGACTGGGGATGAAAAAGGGGACTGGTTGGTCCTTATGAATCCTATTATTAGCAACTCATATACCAATTTTTCAATTTCTCCCTTTTGATAATGTGGATATTTATAGGGCCTTACACAAATAGGATTGCACCCTTGTTGCAAGGTTATATGATGCTCATGTCCCTTCCAAGGAGGTTAACCCTAAGGTTCCCCAAATATATCCTGGTAATCCTAGATCAGACCCTTTAGGAAGTGGGGAATTGGTATGGTTTTTTCTGCCCCTTTAATAACCAACTATAGAAACAATCCCTTGATACTCCATTTCTTCCCTTCTTTGTATTCCAACATCTAAATTTTCTTTGCTTTAGGCTTCAATCATTGGAGATTAGTCTTGTCTTCCCCTTTTGTAATATAGATGGTTAATTTCTTAAAATCACACATCAATGGCCCTAGGTTCCTCAACCATTGTATCCCCATAATAGCATCAAACCCAATTAATGGTAGCAGTAGGAAATCCACTGTGAAAATATGCCATTTTTAGCTTAAGTGGTATTTTGTTACATTTCCCTTGGCTATGGAGAACCTCACCATTGGCCACTCTAACTTAGAAAGACCGGTGTTGTTAATGTGATCGGTTGAATTTGTTGGTAAATGTAGGTTCCAAAAAGTTTTAAGTACTTCCAGTATCTACTAATAAGGTGATCTGATTTCCTTAAATAGACGCCATTGATCTTAGGGAAGCAGATGAAGTAGATTCTGAGATAGCCTAGCATGTTATTTCAGGATTAGGGTATAGGTTGTAGATTGTTTATTCCTCTTCTATAGTTATATTTTCTTCACCCTGCTTGACTTCTTCTTCTTCTAAATCCATTTGTGAGGACATACCTTCTAACATGAACAATTTTCGGTATTTGCAAACATGCCCCTTCACCATATTTACTGCTTCTTCAAACTGACATTTAACTCTTCCAATTATCCTATCTATTTAACATTAATCAGCATACCCAAGGGATCCACAAATAGATGGAATTTAGACCCAGTTTGAAAATCAGTTATAAATTGCTCCTATACACCTATTGATCCTAAACTTATCATGTCTTGAAACTAGATAAAAGCCTTGCCTTCTAAGTACAAGGAAACTAAAGTCAACTTTTGATGTTCAGTGATGTTATAATGTATAAAGAACTGTTGTGCATTATAGATCTACTCTTCACATTTTTCCCCACTGAAAATGGGAAAATATAATTTAATTATCTTCATTTGTAGGTTGATAGACTCATTTAGGTACCTTTGTTGATACACTCTATTGGTAATTGGTATGCCATGTGGAAACATGGTTTGGCGGAGATATTGTGATGGTGGATGGAAACTTGGGAGTGAATAATAGTTAGGGATAGGGTTGGTAAAGCTAGGGTGGTTGTGGAAGGGGAAGTGACTTGGTTGTGGGGGAATTGGTGAGCTTACTGATTGAGGGAATAGTGTAAAATTAGTGTTCATCTGGAAAGGAAAATGTGAATTATGTGGGTTGTATAATGGAGAGGGTATAGGAATGTGTGGAGATGTTGTAGCTAAAAGGGTTTGGGTATATAGAATTGTGTGAGTTGTATGCATAATTGGTGAAGGAATTTGCCAAGGTGGAACTATTTGTGTGGGGTTTAGGATGCTAGCGAGTTATTTTGGTGAGGGCAAGCTTACAGGCACATGAGGGATGGAAAGTAAAGTTGCTAGTAATTTAGACATAAGAGTGGAATTTTGGCTCACCTCTACCTCAGAATTAGATATCTATGTAGACTCTTCTCTGTGCACACTTCACCTAATGAGCACCTCCATCTATTGGGAAATTGTTTGTAATAATGTCTTATACATCTTCTATTTCTCTTCCCTCTTCTGACTGTATGCTTGAATTTGTTGTTGTAGATGTTGCCTCTGCTCTTGTGACTGTTAAGCCACTAATTGGTGAAACTCTTCATGTGTAGATAGTACAATGGTTTAAATTTCTTTTGCTAGTTGCAACTGAGATCGCATTGTCATTAAGCATATTTGGCTTTGATAGGCTTTAATACCAAACTATTACAATCTTCAATGGAATAATAAAATTAAAAAATAATGATGTGTTAACAAATAATTTGCTGGGATGATAAAGGAAATTACAAAGATTTGATAACAACTAAAAGGAAAGTAGCAAAATTACAGAAATTAAATGTATGGAAAATTAGACTTAAACATCTCATAATAAACCCTAGCTAGTACAATAAGTTAATATTTATAGTGCTAGGGTTGAATAGGAATTTATTGAGTGCTTTATATGCTCTCTGTTCTACCAATAGTATCACGCCACCATTCTCAACTTTTGTGTTCTTGTTGAACAAGATTGTTATATTGCCTTCACACACTCACTCATGTGAGCTGAGATCTCACACCTCGTAGTTCCTTTTGGGCGCTCTGATCTGGTCTTCCCCAATTCAACTACATATGGTATATAACCGGCCTCTGGTTTAGGAATGACCACATTGATTTCATTTGATCCCTTTGTCTTCTCAATCAAACGGTCCTCATTGATCAACCCAACTTTACCAAACATATCCCCAAATTTACCCAATTTTGTAAACCTTAATTCCATTCGCTTTGTCTCTTATTTCTCTCTAACAAAGCTTCCTTCCTCACCTTCCTATGTTACACTTACAACAATGGTGGAAACTTCTTCAACTGGCCATGATCATCCTCTACTTATGCCTTATTCTTCCTATTTCTACGCATGTAAATAATTATTTTCTTTAAAGGTTGAATCTTTTCATTTTCACTAACCGGTTGTTCTTCTTCTGCTTTAGCTTGATTTACTAACTCACTTCCTTCACTTCTCTAGTGAGAGGTTTGATTACCCTGCTCCCCACACAACATCAGAATCGGGTTGAGGCTTTGATGGTATGGTACTCTCTCTCTCTCAAATTGGTTGCGTTTGTGTGTAAAGGTGTGATTGTTGTGTGCTGGATAATTAAAAATGGGCTGAGGAACAACTTTTTATAGTCATGCATAAGGAGGTTTCACTTTAGCCCAAAAGTACCTATTAAGAGATTTTAGTAAGTGTTGATGAGTTTGTAACTCCATAGAATGTAGAGAGCCATTCAATTACGAATAGAATGGTCACTGTGTTTCTTGATGCTCGGGGTCTTTTTTGAAATATTTTGAAACTCTTAAGGCCTTTCTATAATTATTGAAAGTATTTACTTAAAATACTAGGTCTGAACTATAAACGCACACTCAACCTGAGCTTAACTTTGGACCGAAGACCCGAATCTGGAACTGGATAGGGACAATGACGCATTTAACACGTTATATGCAACCAGGTATCAAGCCCAGACCCCGAGCCAGTACGCCGGCCAAATGGCATGAGCACGTGTGTGGTGTTCCTAGCTTCATGTGCATGTGATGTATTAGATTACATCTTTTACAAGCAAATGAGATTATATATATATACAACTCATAGATCCTTTGTCTAGTCGATATGGGATAATTCCCACAATCACATTTGAATAACTTTGAAACCAATTTCCATTTACACAATTTTTGGTTTTTTGACTATGTGAATATATTATCATGAAACTCGTAGTAAAGGCTTTAAAACCCACCCAAGAATGGCTAAAAATATTACGTGGACTCTACATAAAAAATGGCTTAAAGTTGTTTGTTTTTATGAACTCCAACCTCATAAATATTCTTGAAAAACCATAAATATTTCCAACAACCAATTCATGAATGAAGTAAAAATCAATATCAATGTGATCGCATGAAAATGAAATAATAGAATTAGTAGTCAAATATATAGCACCAATGTTGTCGCAACAAATTGTGGGTTACGTGGAGAAGAATGCCTTATGATCACGAAAAAGAGACATGAGAAAAGAATGGTGAGCAGTAATAATAAATGTAATGTTATACTCTACTTCTGTGCTAGAGCAAGGAAAATTAGATTACTTATAAGAAGCCCAACATACTCCGGGCTGACCTTGGGGTAGGGTAACCAGGGCAGTCGCCTAGAGTCCAAAAATTCTAGGAGGCCCAATTTTTTTTATTATTTATTAAAAATTTAAATTTTAAGAAGATCGAGTAGTAGCCCCTTTTTAGCCTTCTCTGTAGGTAATTATCTGTTTATATATTTTTTATTATTACATAATATTTTATCCATTTTTACCAACTCAGGGCCTAGAAATCTTCAAAATTTTTTAAATTTTTTATAAATTTACTTCTAATTGATATAATATATTACTAGTCTCCACTGTATCAATATGTGTCTTAGATATACTCAATCCCTAATGCCTATCTTTTAAAATTTTAATTAATAAACCATTAAGCACCTTTGGTCAACTCAAATTCGCAAAATTATTTTGAATTATACTCTATTTTATAAAAATAAGGTCATTCTCAAGGGGAACACTTTTGGCTATTACAACTTAATTTGTTCGGTTTAGCAATCTTAAGTATTGAAAAGAATATGTTGAAAAATATTGACGTTGTGCTTATAATTGATAACTTTGCATCTAAAAATGCAAGAATAAATCATTTTAGATGAGATGTAATCTTTATACAGTAATAACTAAAAGCTTGTTAATATTGAGTGATTAAATTTTGAATTTTTTTATTTGTGTAAAGGGTCCAATTTTTTTTTCCTTACCCCGGGCCCCGAATTTCCCAGAGTCGGATCTGACTCGTAGTCTAGTTTTGTATTCATTATGTTTGTTTTGTACATGTATTTGCTAGTGTTGCTAAAAGCGCTAGGCACCCTTATCACCTGAGGCGCTAAGACCCCTTATAGCCTGAGGCGCTAGTCATCAACCAAGGCGCTCGCCTGAGTAATGTAAGACACTATTTATTTTTTCAATAGAATTGCATAATCTTATGAAACTAATTTTTATTTTCTTTTTTGGTGTATATGTAAAAGTATAACTCTTGTTATAGGTGTGGTGAGGTCATGATAACTTCTAGATATATTTATTAGGAACTTTTTAATAGTATACTTTTGTGATACTTTCCTTCTTAACTAATAATAAGTGATTATCACATCATAAAATAAAATAGATCACAAATATAGATGAAAGAAATAGAATAATATCATAAAGTAAGTAAGGCGCTCGCATTAGTGCTTTAAGCGCTAGCATTTTAACTCAAGGTGCTCGTCTAGGCACGCCTTAGTGACGTTGCTTGCCTGGACTAATATAAGGCGCCTTGGCCTCGCCTCACCTCGCCCGAGAGCCCGGAGAGCTTTTAATAACACTGGTAGGGAAATTTGATTGGCTAATGCATATCTATTCCAATTGGTGGGGAAATTTTTGACTGGATTGTTTGGCATTCAAGGGGAATTTTGTTCCTATCGAATTAAAGACGATGTCAATATCCATATAAAATCATGTTTGACGTCGATAAGTTAGTGCCCATTGTAGAACACCTCTTGTTAATCTCTTTGCACAAATAAGTGCCAGTGTGCTTATGTGGCAGTCTAAGGATTGACACACATTTATTAATTACGCATTATGTTGAAGTCCTTATAAAGACCTCAATTAGACCAGTCATGCTCTGTTGAATGGGTTGCACGTGAAGATGATACCAAAAGTAATGCAACTGAGATTTTCTTTTAAACTTATGTGTTGTGAAATTCTTAGAGAAATGTTTAGGTTTGCATCAAGAGGTATGAGAAAGGAAGTAATAGAAACAAAATGAGAGAAAACTGATTATGGATTGTGACTTGTGGATGGTAGATATAGGAATGTCATGATTAGATTCTACACAAAGGGGAGTGCTCAGAGATGGGAAAGACTGTAAAGACTTGGTTCGGATGGTAATTAATGGTATGCTGCCTGTTTTTTGGGAGTCAATACAATAAGCCGATCCTGGTTATTTGTGACAGTTTTTGTTGCATTGAGTGAGGTTGAAACAGATCGCGAAATCTCTTTCTTTTTTCTTTTAAGTATTTGTGACAGTTTTTGCCCTGGCTAACTATTTGGTCTTGAGCTTTACAAGTCTTAGATCATAGTTTTGAGCAAATATCTACCATGGGTCTGGTGAGAGATAGAGATAGACTCTGAAAATTTCTCAAATCTTACTGAGGCTCTACTACATTTTTTATTTTCAGCCTCACTTTTCTTTGTATTTGGATAATAAAGTTATTTAGACCATGGAAACTGAGGTTTTGAGTGATTCCGCTGATGATGAAAATATTAAACATATTTGACCAGTATTTATGAAGTTCAGTTCTACAACCTTGCATCTTCATTATTGTTTTGCAATTGAAACATGGTAGACATTCTTTTGAATTCAAGCCTATTCATCTGATCCCTCTGCTGCTTATCTGTTAGATCCTAAAAATATTGAAGCACCAAAGCGTGAGAGGACTTAGTGTTGTGGCCTTTGAGCTCGAAGTTGTTGGTTATACCATTGCGCTGGCCTATTGTCTTCACAAAGGTCTTCCCTTCTCTGCTTTTGGGGAGTTGGCATTTCTATTGATCCAAGGTAAATTCTCTTTTATGCTTGTTCTGGTAATTTAGGATGGAGCAATATGCAATCTCCAGCCCTATCATGCATGCTTTTACGGGTACTGTTGGTAAGGGTCATTGAGAAGGTGCAAAAGTTTCATCTTTGCAATTATGTGATCCGTTGCTAAGGTTTCTTCTTTTAGTATTACTATTTTCCTCGCTACGAACCATGAGGTTAGAGACAAAAGGAGGTAGATAACGTTGAAGGGTAAAGCATGCCATTTTTTATTATCTAAACTTCCTGCCTTGGAACTTATATTCGTAGATACACTGCTGGTGGTAGGCTTCATGGCTAGGAGTGTTATCTGAAATAAAATGTTTTGGACCTGGTAGCCAATGGTTCAGTGTTTTCTAATTTATTGAAATACAGAGCTAATAAACATGAAGCAAAGATATTGAAAGGGTAGATGAGGGGTTTGCAGGTTCGTTAATGGGGCATAGTTACATTGTAAAAATATGTTTAGCGTCCTGTTAGTTAAGCATACAGGTTAGATTTATGTCCTGGGTCCCGTGAATGTTATGTCGTAGATCGTTGCTTCGTAGTGCCTATGGAGTTCCAAATCTTGTAAGTTCTGCAATTGAGTTGGTTATCAGTTATAGAATAAGGATATGCATGTGTATAAGCTGCCTCAGTGGATTTGCATACAATGCTGTGTACACTATAGGAACAGAAATTGATTCTCGTCTCTTAAAGCTAATTTTTTTGTAGCATTTTCTGGTATATTCATGCTTCCAAATGTCACGATTATACTATCTGCTTAACGTGCGAAATCATGAACTTTCATACAAGCTTGGTTCTGTTACTATATTTCAAACTAAATTTTTGTGCTCTCTTCTTCCTACTATTACTCTGATAATCACTAGAATCTAATGTGCATTTTGTTTTTGATATCTCCTGCAGCCATAATTTTGGTTGCAATCATCTATTATTATTCTCAGCCGTTGGGTACAAAGACATGGATCAGGGCCTTGATGTATCCTTTGTGCATCCTTAATTTTGAAAATGAAATCATATGCAGCAATAACTATTTCTATTGTTTTTTGGAATCAGATAAAATCCTGTATTTCCTGAATGTCTTTTTTTAGATATTGCGCCGTTGCACCTACTATCTTGGCTGGTCAAATTGATCCCATGCTCTTTGAAGCTCTATATGTAAGTGATACTGGATTTTAAGTATGTCATGACTATTTCCTTTCTCGTATAATTCATCCACTTTTGGGATGTCCTAACTCCTAATTTATGGTGTTCAATGCCTTGATCAATTTATGTTCTTGAAAGCGTATTAGATTTATTGTGTTTCTAAAACTTAAGAGGCATGGATTTCTATTGTTGCAGGCATCTCAACACGCAATCTTTTTCTGTGCCAGGGTCCCACAGATTTGGCAAAACTTTTCTGTAAGTTGACAGTGTCCCCTCTCTCCAGTTTTATAATCTCTGTCCTGTATTATTGAGATAATGCATGTTTATTTTGTCTTCTCACTTGGTGCTTTTCAAAGAAGTAGTGGTAACTAAATTTTTCTCCGTAACTGGATCCATAAAATTGAATTCTTTGGATAATGACCATTTATATACATAACAACCTTCCTGATAGTGTACTAATTTAAGTAAGAGCCGCATGATATTAGATAGCAGTTTATGCATGCTCAAGTATATATTACTCTAGTAATCATAGCCCAATAAATGAAATGTTGTTAATAATTACCGTTAACATATATAATACCTCATTCCTCGACAGTATAATGGTTATGCAGTTCTATGACGATGATTGTAAATATCAATCTAATCAATAGCATGTAATCATGCATGTTAAAAACTAACAATAATTATCGTTCAGTGTGTCAGACAAAGGCATCCAATCGTGCTATCATCATACATCATACCAAGCGAAAACAACTATCATTATCTACTCCGTTTACATCTACTGTTGTGTCTTCCCATCTTTTCCCTCCATTCATAGTGGTCGCCTTTGTCTCCTAACTGCCAATATTTACTCCAATAACCACGGGTACACTTAATTTATCTGATAATACATATCTTAGCAGATTCTCGAGTTGCATGTACCCCTTAGTCAAACTCGAATTCTTGGGATTAATGCTTGGTTAAAGTTGATGAAGAAGAAGAAGATATGTAACCTCAGCCACAATTTCATTTTATCCAATAAGGGAAAAGTAGTATGGTCAAAGACTAATAAATTATTTGCTAGGTAAAAGATTCAGAGTATTTTAGTAGTGGGGTCAATGCTCCTGTTCTTTTACATTCTTTCATGTGAAATTTGGTCAACTCCTAGATCAATTTATTTCCTCACCGCTCAAGGCCCCCTTACAGCTGAGAATTTCTGAGCAATTGGAAGTTGCTTTTGATGTCAAGGCCAAAAAAGATGTATTACGTGGTCCTTACTGTCCATATTTTCAAAAGAAAGTGACTCATGACTTTCTTAACGCTTCTAACACCTTCGAGGCTGAATTATTGAGCTGTATGTTCCTGACTTCCTCCTCATGAGGATTTTTTTTATAAATTTTAACATATATCATGAGTGTTTGTAAAGCCCTCAAATATTTTTACTGCCAGTTTGTCAGCACGTTCTATTGTTTGATGAAAGGTATTCTGGTCAAGTTTTCTTTTTGTGAGATCGAAATGCCTCATTTTCTCCAACATGGCATTTCATTCATTTAGCTCTTCCTTGTCATGCTATCCTGTACAAAGGTCTTACAAAGGTCTTCCTTGTTTTGGTTATGCTTTGAACAGAGCAAAAGTACAGGGGAACTCAGCTTCTTGACTTCTTTGATGAATTTTGCAGGATCCATGGGTTAGTACATTTTTTTCCTTTGTGATGGTATGGACAAACTGTGGATAACCTGAATGTATTTATTATTCTAATTTCTAATTTTCCTTATTCAGTTAGAGTCTTCACTAGCATCCAGGAAAAAGCTCCGACGAGTGGTATCCCGTTCTCCCTTTTCGGTTCATAGTCATGGCATATACTGCATCTCTTATTCTAGTGATGGGAATACCATTATCTACATGTCTTCTTATTTTCGGAAAATAACTTTTTGTCCTTGATCTGTTTGTAGTTATCATGGGTTCTGTGATTGGTATCGCAACAAATGGAACCATCTTGAGCCAGATAATCTTGTACCAGAAGCAGCAAGTGAAGAAACAAAAGAAAAAACAGTAGAAGAATTTCGATCGAAATTGAAGTTGAAAAATGTAATTTGAGCCGAAATTATTGCTCGAGATATAGATTGCTTAAAGGTCAGGTAGCTCTACTCTCCTACATTACAACACTTGAAGATAATATTTTGAGCTTTTCATGGTGGATTTTGTTGCAATGTTTTTCTTCCCTATATGATTTGAGGGATAATCCTATTCTTAGGTCATGTAGTTTGTCATGATCCTATTCTTAACTTAAAATTGTTTGTTCCTCCAATTATGATTTAGTTATAAATGAATAGTACAGTCTTGATGCTATTTTTTTATTTATTTTGAGGGGAGTTATAGACTGCATCTATGTTACCTGGACATTGACCCGTATTTTCTAAAATGTGATATGATCTCATTAATTTCTACCTGATACTCGCGTATCATTTAGACTAGATGTGCAGATGTTTCCTCGCGATCACAAGTTTTCTGAGTAATATGTTTTTGGTTTTTTAACTCTCTTTTCCGTTAATTGTTTTTCGAAAATCAAATTTCTTTGTTTTTTCTTTATTATTTTCACATTTTTTACTCTTTAACAATTGCTTGATTTTCTCTAATATTTAAATTCACGTATTGGGATGGAGTTGCAACACATTTTAAAGGTGTATGTCATAGTCATTAGGAGAGAGCAAATTTTCGGGTTACCTGATATCTGAAAAAATTACCCAAATTAAAATACTTGAATTAACCATTCGGTTCGGGTTCTGATATTTTTTAAATAAAAATTTGGTATTTTGGGTATTTGGGTTTGGGTTTGTTTCTTAATTATTCGGTATACCTGATTTATCTGAATAATGAAATGATATAGTTTTATGTATTAAGGGCAAATAAGTAATTAAGACATTTTCCCTAGTTTTTGTCTTCTCTCTCCAGCATATGTTTGATGTTTCAGCCGCTTTTCTCTCTCTCGATCTTGATGTTGTACGTATATATACATATATGTTTTTCTATTCTCTCGCTGCTTATTGCTTTATGCAGATCGAGATCTGGGTTTGGGCATATATTGATAAGTTTCTCGCGATCTGGGCCATTCTCTCTATTTCGACAAGTTTTATTCTCTCAATCGAGATCTGGGCATGGGCATATTTGTTTTATGCTACATTGATCTGGGCTGGGGCTATTTTGCTGTTGTGTTATGCAGTTTATATATATATATATGTTAATTTTGGGTTTGGGTTCAGGTAATGGAGTTAATTCGGGTTTGGGTCCAATTCCGATTTTACCAATTTTTGGGTCAGGTTCGGGTAGGCCAAAAATAAATTTGGGTAATTCGGATAGTTAAATTCGGATCGGGTATTACCCGACCCGACCCTATGCTCAGCACTATATGTCAAGTCACAGTTGCCTAAGACATTAAAGCTTTCTGTCAATGTTAAATTGCTAAATCTTTTTACAGTAAAATATTGTAATCGCCTTAATTCCCAAGATTTTTGATATATGGATCGGGACTTCCAATGGTTAAACTATCCAGATAAGCACTTAGAAACCTTGGCTTGAGAAACAGTGTGAAGACCGACTTATGTTCTCGGGAAGGGAGAATTGAATCCATGACCGTATGAGTTGAGTTGATGTTCGAAACGTGCTCCTTTCTGAAGATTTGCAAAACGAAACTAAAATGCGTGACAACAGGATTCACTTAACTTTGTAGGTCAGCCATTCCCATTTGCTTTACGACGACGACTATTATTGTTATTATTATTATTAGTACTAATGTACAAGTTTGAGGAAAACAAGTTCTTGGGTTCATTAGTTATCGTACCCTCAGACGCAGCAGTAGACTCTGTGATCTCCGCACTCGGAAACACATTAGTACAACAAATGCTATGATAGCGACCATCGGCATGGCCGAGCCATGGTCGCCAAGGGTTACCATGTAAACACATATTAGCCATGTTTGATGAGGTCACTAACTAGGTCTCCAAAACGCAGAATGAGAAAGGGAGAGTGACAAATCCTTAAAATCTAAAATTCGATAGAGCTCTAGGAGCGGAAGTATTTTAATAGTATTAATTTTTGAATTTATTATTGTCTACTAAAATGAATGATTTGACTACATGAGTTGAATTTTTATCATTTCTACATATAATTTCACTATATATTTGATAGGAATAAAAAAATTAGGCACCCATTGAAACAAGACGAGATAAATGAATATGTTAATTTTTTTTATAATCTAGTAGCCTATTTAGAAATTATATTAGTCCTTTTCACTTAAAAATTTATAATTATTAAAATTTTATTACCATAATTAAATTACTAGTACAAATTTAATATAAATTAATACTCACATGTAAGAAGCTAATAACACTAGTAGAAAATGAAAACAAAGAAAATAGGTGTTTCAATGTCATAATGGGCCTATGGCCCACGCCAAGGCGAAAGAGAAGGAAACGTCAAAGTATATGGTCCAAAGCGGCCTACTTATATGAAAAGGGGCATCTTCGTCAGGTAAATCTTCAGGCAAATCTCATTCTTCTTGGATGGTTTAGCCAGATTTGCTTTATAAAACTTTCTCAATATTACAAATTCATCAAATATTTGAGGTATTCGCAAATTAACCCACAACAAAGCGCGGATTATGTGTGAATTGGATATTCAGAAAAAGAAAGATGGACTATTATTTGTGAATGGAAAGAGTATATAGCTGCTGGTACTATACTTGCGTTTCTCCTGCAACAAAAAAACAAAATTATCACTACAGTGATAAAGAAGAGAGTACACTTTCATTCACTCGTGACTAAATTGAATTATACGACCATAGTTACCAGAAAACTTGATCAAAATTGGAAAATTCGGTTTTCCCCTGAATTTGTTTCAGTATAAAAGTTTCATTTTGTAAACTCAATGGAAATCCATTTCCTATATATTTCCTACTACGAAACTAGCAATAAATAAATAAATCAGATTTTACACTTTTACTATAACATTATAATATTCGTAATATTACTATAAGTATTTTTTATGAAATGATTTTTTCATCTTTAAAATTATATATTAATACAGTCTATTAATTTTCAAATTGCATCAAGTTTATTATTTATTCAATTATTTATAATATCTTGGTTCACGATATCATATATTTTTAACAACACATTTCTCGCTCGCGAGTCCTGTATCATTTCCTACTTTCTATTCTCTTTTTGGCAACTATATATTCGACCTTCAATTCTCATTCGATTTTCACTTTTCATCTTTGTTTGTCTCATTAGCATAAATCTGGTTGCCTATTTTGTTTTCTTTTAGATCAGCATAAACGCGCAAAACTGTGAAAAATATGGTACATGTACTCTACATTTGGAGTAAAGAGGGGTGGTTTGTGATTTCATTCTTTGTAGCATGTAATTTTGCCTTTTACAAATTTGTATACGGACATATATTTCCTATAGGAATCAATAGCAATTTAGACACACAAGCAATAGTACACAACACTGTAATGGCTATTGCTATTCTTTGTCTCTACTCAGGGACCCCATAGCACATTTTGTACGGCTCTACTAATTTCTTTAAGATTTATAAATGTGAAACGTTAATGTAACGAGTATTGAGGAGATGTATGATGAGTTCAAAATCTCAAATGAAGTAAAGTAATTTCTATGAATAATACTTAATAAATAATAGTTTAATATTTTTGGCATAACTTCTAAACCGTAAGTCCGATTTTGGCATATAAACTACCAACAAAAAGTTATTTCAATTAGCAATAACTTTCATGTTTTGACCAAAAGTTAATTCAGCGTGGAAAGTTGAAAATTTGACCGGTGAAATTTAATCAATCCAAGTATTACTTCGATCGATCGAACTATTGAAAATTTGATCTGTGAAGTTCGATCGATCGAAATATTGGTTTGATCGATCGAACTGTAATAGTTCAGAATGTTATATTTTCACGCGTTGGGCAAAATAAACACATCTAATATCATATATTCTTGAACCAATAGACGAAAAAGGGCGAAAAAGGGGATATTGAGTTAAGAAAACCTCAATTCTTGGTGATTGATCATTCCGTTTGACAATCCAAATGCGGAATCGAATTCTACTCTTAATCCTTGTCGTGTTGAGGTAAATTTCTTATGAATCCATTCCGTGTCTCTTTGATTCCTAACAAATCCTAGATGTGTAAATTGACAGGATGAGATTTAATTAGTCAATTGAGAGTGAAATATATATGTGTTCCGTGTAGGTGATCTGTTTCCATCAGTGTTCGGAGAGGAGAAATTTTAGGGTTGCTTCGGTGTCTTGTTTTGAGGAATCTTTTACGCACAATTACAAGTGCGGTTAGAACTTACTGTAATTGTGATTAGAATCACGAGTCTTTGTGTGATTGTATTTATGAGTTGCGATTATGTATTTTTGTGCCTTAATGTATGGTAGACTTGAGTTATTATGTGAAGTGGTAATGTATTATGTTATCAAACGTTTAAAAGTGGTAATAAGGACATAAATTGGAAAAGAAGTGATATTGAAGTGATCATGATTGTGCTTGTGTTTAGGGGGTATCGTAAATTGGCCCTCTAAAATTTGTAACGTTTATAGGTTCTGAGCAGGACCTAGGGGCATTTATAGGTTCTGAATGAGACTTAAGGCCATTTATGGATTCTGAGCGGGACCTAGGATAGCGAAATCTATCTATTAAACCTTTACGCGTAAATCCTCGGGAGAGACACAATCCGTGGAGTGTATGTTAAAATGTGGTGTTAAAGTGTAAAAACGTGAGAATTGGGTATCATAAAAGAGAATAATTGTGGTGTTATTAATTGAGTACTTTCATTCCTTATTTCTTTCTCGAGTAGTTGTTTTGAGATATATGTTATTGTGAGATATATGTTGTTATGTTTTGGTTGTTCATG
>MKEJ01059725.1:0-11811 GCA_001753735.1 Embelia ribes
TTTTTTTAGCCAATACCCAAACCTCTATATATCATTAACACCCAAATCACCAGACTCCCCTGTAACTCTCTCTCTCTCTCTCTCTCTCTCTCTCAAACTCTCCAATCAGATTGACAACCGCCGATGTCGACGAATAACAGCGGCGCCACCGTAGACTTCGGCGAATTCATGCTGTTCGGGGTGAGGGTGAGGGTTGATCCGATGAGGAAGAGCGTGAGCTTGAACGATCTCTCTCAGTACGAGCTTCCTCACCAGGAGTCCTCCGCCGTCGCCGCCGATTACGCCTCCGCTGATGACATCGTCCACCCCCGGTCCTCCGGCGGCAATCGCGAGCGCAAGCGAGGTCTGATTAGTCTTTTTTCACTACAATGTCAAAAATCAATTGTTTGTAGGGGTATTATTGATTAATTGATTGATATGTGCATTTGAAAGAATTAGTTGACTATGCTGCATGTCTCTGGGGTATTGGATCATTTATCCAAAAGTTTTAAAATTTTTAATCAAAAGAGGAATTTGTTTGTTGATTAAGAAGAAATATGTACTCAAATTACAATTTTTTATTTGCTATTGGTAAGAGCATCCAGAGCAACTTTTCTGAACGGGGGGATTTTATTTCCCAAATGTGAAAGTGCGGGAGAAATCTCTCCCATTAATCGTTCTATTTCCATTGGATTTTCAGAATTGCTACAAAGAAAGTTAATCATCACAATTCTTCTATTCAATATAATTTTTTTCACACACACACAAAAAAAATATATTAGAGAAATATTTATTTGAAATTTATTACTTCTATATATTAATATTTTAGTTGTATAAAAATGACTTTTGAGAAAGTCTAAAATAAGAGAAATGATTTTTTATAAAAGTCGTATTTAGAAATTGAATGGGAAATGTGGATGTGAATCGTCTAAGTGTTTTCAGATCCTTAATCCACTATATTCCTTTTGCTCGTGCAAGTTTAATATTTCATACATGTTTAGAGTTAGAGGTGAAGCTCTAGTTCTATATAGCAGAAATTAGATCTACTTTTTTTTTTTTTTTTGGGTTAGTAGAAATTAGATCATCTTCATGATACTTATGTTGGTTGTTTAGTAGTCATCTAGCATGTTTTGCCTCTGTTGATTTGTGCAAATGTTCATGAATCCACTAGACTAGTTTAATGAACACAATTATTTTTAAACTGATAATGGTAAAATTAAATTTAACATGCCTGGTAGTCTAATTTGAAGTGAACCACTCATGCTATAGATCAGAAATTAGAAAAAAATTATTAACCTGGGTTGGTATGGTATTGATGGTTAGGTGTTCCGTGGACTGAGGAAGAGCACAAGTTGTTCCTTTTAGGGCTGCAGAAAGTAGGAAAGGGAGATTGGAGAGGGATTTCTAGAAACTTCGTGAAGACTCGTACGCCTACGCAAGTTGCAAGCCACGCTCAGAAGTACTTCCTCAGGCGGAGCAACCTTAATCGCCGCCGCCGCAGATCTAGCCTCTTTGACATGACCACTGAATTGGTAATTGGATCTTATATCAATTCTCCAGTTTACTTGATCTTACTTTCAGCAATTATGTGCTTTAGATATCAAAATGTTTGGAAAATGTTTTTCCAATGTGCTGTTGATATTACTCTTCTGACTAAAAAAATGAACAATCAAATCAATGATTTCCGGCATTGAATGGGTTTGAAGTACTTGCACTGCTGGTCATATACTGCCTAAGTATTTCTTTTAAATGTAAGCGAATGCCAATTGTTTGCTGATTGCACACGATAACTTTGATTTTTAGCTAACTTGTATCAGCATCACCACTATGAAATTTCATAAGTTCCCCAAATGTGCCATAGTTTTGTACAGAAAACCAGATAAAGCAACACAAATCTTAGTTGCACTCATTATGAATACCCTTATCTAACATACAGGGATCCTGTTTTTATTAGGTTACTCCGATTTCCATGGAAGAGAATGTTCAGCAAAAACAAAAAGCTCAACCCCTTGGTCCACCAGCACAACTTCCTCTACAGGAAACTTCCATTCTCACTGACCCTCAAGCCTTGCATTTCCCAGTGACTGTGTGCCCTATTTCAGTGCCAGTACAAACCGATATTCTGATAGAGAAATTCACATTTGGGCATGTAGGTCATATAAATCATCGAGATTCAGCGAAGGTCGTCAATGCAATTCCTCTTCTTCCCATCCCTACCCAGACACGGATGGTAGATCTTAACCTAAATCTAGAATTATCAGAAGAGCCATCACCTTTGTCACTCAATCTTTCCCTATCTCTTGATCAGGTTCAAGATCAATTCTCGAGAAAGCCTGCTTTAGAGGCGATGTCATGCTTCAACAATGGTGATAGCCTGATAAGTGTTGCATGAAATTTTATTCAGATTCTTTGAATTTGGAAAAAAAGACCAACAAATAAACAATACAGTAAGTTTCTCAGTTGGAAGAAACTATAAATTAAGGAAGATAAGGTAATTAATTAGCTTGAGTTTAGAGCCTAGAATTGATCCTTTCATTGTACAGATGTAAACAAGGGGGATGCCTTCTTGTACTCGGTTGTTTGATTCACCTTGCCTTTGTTTCTAGTCTATTTGTCTGTCTATTATTTGCAATTGATGTAATGGCATCTAACACTATTTCCCCCTGATGTTGGTTTCGTCCGAAGGGGGCTCCAATCCAACGATAATAATTCACATTATTATTATTATTATTATTATTATTATTATTATTATTATTATCCAACACTAATGGAGATAAAATATAAATTATAAAAATAATTTTTTTTAACAAAATGTATTTATAATCTTTTATTATAAAATTCTATTAACGTGATTCACAATTTATCTCGTGCTCTAACTCCATCCTCCAAATATTGAAAGTTCCATTATATGCAAATGGTGACTCAACGTTGATATTCTATATTTATATTTTGATATAAAATTATTTCATAAATTTTAATTTTAATAAACTTACTGGGTATAAATTTTCACACAACAAGAAATTTAGATGAATCACATGTTGATATTCTATATATATATGTATATGAAAATAAATATATATTTTTCCTCTAAGATCAATGGTATATATAATTTTTATACTGAAAATGGATAAAAATTAAATTCTATTTTGTATGTACAATTGGCCACCTTAAAGTCCGTACTTCCTTTTTTTCTTATAAATTTTCATGATTATTTATTTATTTATTTTTCATTATGGAATGGTCGGATATATATAGTGATATATGTATTTATACATATATGAATACATAATAAACAAGCATCAGTTTCCACTATTTGATGATGAGTACCTTAATTATTTTCCAATTAATGCTGTTGAAACCAACTTAAGTCTAAATTTAAAAAAAAAATTAACTCTTAAAATATCATAATAATGTAACCAAAAAAAAAATCTGTTAACCCCAATCTTTTATTTTTCTATTTTCCTTAAACTTCAATCATCGCCCTTCTACAACCCATCTAGTTCTTTAATATAACTAAATGTATGGCTTTTCATGATAACATACATTGCATACATCGTTTTTTGAGAAAATTATTTTAACTTGCATGAAGAAATAAAATTTCTGCAAAACATTTTGAATTATTCCAACACTTTTGTTGGTGTAAATGACACATGTATATATATATATATAATTGTGGGTTGGTTTTAATTTTTCTATTGTTGGTACTGCTCGATCAACTTCACCTCCCTTAAATCAGCACTAACTACACTACGATATTCACCGAAGTTGAGCAATTAAAAGTTTAGCGTATAATGGTTTTCTATTTATCTTTTATCTCTTTTTCATATTCTTTAATATTTGTGTTAAATTTGTTTTCGATTTTTGAACAAATTTACAAAGACATCAAATAATATCGAAGATCACGATACACGCATTCAGGAGTAGATGATATGTGTTAAGAAAGAGAAAATAATATTAGTAATAATAATTTTATTAACTTATTTTAAATAAGAGAAAATTTTCTTGAGAAAATGAAAATACAATATTAAACAAGGACATTTCAATTAAGTTAATATTTATCTAATTTTCTAATAAAGAAAGTGACCTATATTTTGGTACGAATGAAAAAGAAAAATAAACTTATATTTTTAGGAATAACAGGAGTAGATATGTATGACCTAAAAGCAAATTATTTTGTAACTATAATGCATTTAAAGTGTAAATATACTTATAAAGAAACCCTTATTAAACGCCAAAAACATGCAGGAGAAAATAATGACTACAATAAGTCGGTATAGGGGGCATAATTATTCTCCTCCAATCATTTGGTTTATTAACACCTTTGATTACATCAGTGTAGCGCTATACGATTTATCATAATAAACCTGATAAAAAGTCTTCCACTATCATCATTTGAAATCAAATGCATATTTAACTCCATCATCCACAAGAACCAAACCACCACCACCCATAAAGTTAGTACGAGTTTATACAAGGTCTGCGCCAATCCCATGCAACTCCACGGGTCACACACTAGTATAGGGGTGGCAGTGAGTCTGGTCACTCGTAGGTTGAGATCGACTCAATAATTACTCAGCCTAAGCTCAACTCATTAACCAACAAGTCGAGTTCAAATATTTTGACATACTCAATTTGAAGTACGAGGAACGAATTATTCGACTCGCTTGCTTGCGAGTAATTTGATTACTAAGTTACCGAAATGACGACTTATTTTCCCACATATAGGCCAAAAATATCTCCGAAGATCGACAAGAATTGATAACTGAAAGAAGCTGACACTACTGTATTCTTGGGTTAATCCACAAGTATATACGGCTATATATAATGTATATAATTGCTATCTATAAGATGATGCGTTTTAAGTTTAACAACATTTATTTCTAGAGTAGAAGTCGTTTGTCGAATACAATGGCAAACAACGTTTCCAGTTAATTGCCATCATATAATTTGTTTTATGCAAATTTCTATCATAATACTAAAGCAAAATACACATTTAGAGATACCCCAGCTGCAATCTCCAAGTTGGGTTCGGGTTCACTTCTCTCTGTTACCGCCTTCACGCTTTCGAAAAGTTTGCATCATTTTCAATTCAGCTTACGAACCTATCGGAGGACTTTTGGGTGTTGAGCATCAGAAGAAGACAAACTTATGAAAACTTGCTAACAAAAGCAAATGCTACCGCTCAACAAGATCTTCTACAGAGTATTCTTGTTTGAATCCAATGTAACAATCTGATACTAGGATCAGCTTCATCCCCTGGCAAGCACAACCCATAATTTTTTATAAGATTTCTGTACTGCAGTGTTGAATATAATGCTGACATGAGTGTAATACAAAGCCGCTTTAAACAACGGTTCTAGAGAAGATAATTGCCAAAGGAATAATACAATGAATTTCCTAAACAACTTTTTTTACTTGGTACCGTGTAGTGTGGACATGGTATGGAAGTACAAGAAACACGATGTAGAATTATAGACAAAAAAAAAGTAATGATATCATATGTAATCCAATAGGAAGTTTAGTAGGAGTCAAATTCAAAATAAGTAAAAACTAAACAAATTTTTAAGGCAAGAAAAATGGTAAAGAGAATAAAAAAAAAAATCATAAGAATCATACGTGGAAGATATTATACCGTGTCTGTTGCATGTTTCCTCCCAGTATAGGAACTTATAAGGAACAACTTTTGAACATGGAAAAGAGTATTGGAAGCTGGAAACATGTGAAATGTTATCCGCATGCCAAATAGAATTTTCAGACAACCGTGGCTTCAGTGTAGATGCCAAATAGAATTTTCAGACAACTGTGGCTTCGGTGTGGATTTTGCACAACTTTAATGTAAACTAGTTTTAAGCCCGCACAATGCACGAGTATGCAAAAGTAGCATGTCTTGGTCCCGTGGATTAGATTATGTTTCAAAAATTTGTAACACATAATTTACATTTGACATGCATAATTTAAAATTTTTAATTGCAAAAAAAAGTAACTAACCTTCTGGTTAGCAGTAGAACATCAATCAATTTGGATCACATTAAACAAATTAGAGCATTTTTTAGTATTGGCTACTGATACTTTTGATTTGGCAAAAATGGAAGAGCAAGTTATCTAGGATAGAAATGGGTGGCGTCAAGAAATTAACATTAACAATCTAACACGACATTTTATTTTGGTTCCATTTAGCCGACTCCAATTTTATTGGGATTTTTAATTTAAGGCTTAGATGACGATGGTAATAAATAAGAAAATACAATGGAAAATAATGAGGAACATCTATTTCTATTGAGGGGCTAAAATTGGAAAGTCATGCGTTGTGAAGGTAGGTACAAGATAATGATTGTTCTCAGGTATTCAATTCATTTATTTAGTTTTTTAGTTAATTTTTTTTGTACTTAATATAATGTATGAAAAATTGTCTTATAATTTTATGAGGGGAATTAACATTTCCCCTTTTTTTGAGGAAAAATTTCTGCCATAAGTTTAACATGGTTGAATTTTCTCTTTTTGGAGTTTATATTTCGGTTTATGTTTTTGTTTGTATGAATAATTCATTATTGATTTTGTTATGAGCGAAATTTATACTACATTTCATTGTTTTTTGAGTTATTATTAGATGCAACATTACTTTGTAATATGAGGGGAATATTGAGTTTTAGGTTTTTTTGAAGTTAATATTTTTGGGTAGATATTTTTAGTTCGCAAATTTCAGTGTTTTTTTGGGGAGTTAACATTAAGTTTCAGTTTTGTTGGGTACATTGTTTCCACTTCATATCTGTACTTAAACTCTGTTTTAAAACTTTTGGAGTTACTATCAACTATATATTTTTTTGGAGAATATTATTCTGCCAAAAATTCATTAGTGAACTGAGTTTTAGCTTTTTGTGGACTTAACTTTTGGTTTCATTAGTTTTATGATTGAAGTGAACTGTTAGAGAAAGCGAGGGAGGTAAAGAGCCAAAGCACTTACTGCTTTTTAACTGAGAAAAATAGTAGTGCATTGGCGGTTTTCGGTTTACACATGTACATAAATGTACATTTATGCCTACATGCACTCATAAGTTGATGAGTGAACATTTATTTAGGAAGATAAATGTATTTAGGAGTTTTGGATTTTAAGCATAGTTACTGAATTTGTAGGCTTAATTAGAACCCCATTCATTGATTGATTGCTTTGACAAATGCAACCTTTTAGTTGCGGACACATGGCAATCGTTTGGGGTGCCAGGTGTCCAGAGTACTAAATGTCGCATTTTCGGCATGTAGACCTGACTTTTAGTTTATTAATAAGATAAGATATTGGGACCCTGCAGAGAAAATATGATTATATTCTACGAACCTGGATGGCAGTTGGAGTTGATGGTAGCTGCATGTTTGTGACTAACCGATCAGAGAAAGAGACTCTCTTCAGAGCATAGAGTTCAGAGGTTGAGGTGTTCCCAAGAACCAACCACCATGCTTCATCTTTTAACTGTGGAAGAGAAGAAAAAAAATTCAGATACGGCAGTAATTAATACCACTCACCTAACCTTCAAGACTTTTTGACCTTTGGGAATCTAGGTGCAAAAGCTCTTGATGTCCTGCGCTTGGAATTTGCGACTTCCAATCTAATGTTGAGGGTAGAAGGCTTGTCATCATCATTCTTTTTCTGATTTCTGATTCTAACTTGGACACGGGGAAAGTGCTCTAGGTCCTGGAATGAGTGTTTCACAAAGAAAGTAAGTATAGACCCAATGACTTAAATGTATAAATGAAAAGATGGCACAAAACACATTAGGCAGATTGGTTCAACCAAAATGGTTACTTAGAGAATTATCATCAAAACATCCCAGGATGAGTAGGACTGAAACTCATGCACAGCAGACAACAATAGCAACGAACTATCACAATGCAGCAAGTATTTGCACACACCTGAATCAATCTCGCAGCAGGTGAATTTCCGACTATAGATTGTAAAGTTGGTGTAGGAAGATCAAGCAGCTGTTGTACATTTGAAATTCCTCTTCTGCCTAGTGAAGCCGCAATATCATCTGTCATGCATGGCAACATCCATAGCGCAAAATCCTTTCCGTACCACAGACCCTGACATGGAAGTTGACGTCGATCAACAGTGTTTTGAGAAGCAGAAAACAATAGACCAAGAAAAATTAATTTAGGTTCACAAAAAGGAAAAAAAGAAAGCTGGAGAAGGAATCAAAAGGCACTAGCAGATAAGCCACCATTCTAGATCATTAGCATGACAACTACTTTTGCAAGTGTTGCAACTGTAGACAATTTTTAATTGTAAATTATAGAAGAAAGGTTCCCAAAACGACAAAGATAACTGCAACGTGAGAAGTACCTGCATGACCATTTGTAGAAGATGCATGCAAGTAATTGTGCTTGAAAGCCACCCACTGTTTGCACAGATGTCTATCATTGCCTGAATGATACGTATACTTTGATCTAAAACTGATTTCAAGTCCGTGATATAGTCACTGATTGGTAATTCTAGCTGAGAAAAATGTGCCTGGAAAATGACATTAATGTGCACAGGAAAACATGAAAATGCTGTAAAACGAACAAAGATAATATAGAACTCCAATAAAAAAAAAAGCAGAAAGAAGTATACATAGTAATGTTCACAATAATTTGTCCAGAAGCCAATCAAAAGGTAAGACTGACCTGAAAAAGTAGATTGGCTTTAACATGTGGATCATCAAGACGAGACTTGTCCACCATATATAAAACTTTCTGGGATAAAGCTTCATTGTAATTTTCCTACAAGAAAATAGTATTTGTTAAAAAAGGATACATACTGCAGCTAATCTGCTTTAAAACTACAAAACAAATTTTCAGATGTCAAGAGACCCAGTTACTGGAATCATCATATCTCTTAATATAATAATATTATGGAGTGAAAAGCTGTGATTTGTATGCAACAACAAAGCATATTAAATAAGTTACTTCATGACGTCGAAGAATAATATCACGAAATTGCAACATGTAGGGAGAATTTTCCACACTTCTGTACCATAAAACTACCATAAACACACACAATCAACATCTGCCGCATGAAAAGGAAGTGTACCTTAATAGTACATTGCCCGTAGATGGTATCCACAACATTGGCAAAAAGCCTTAACTTTGTACTTGCTTTGAATGTTAAAATAAAATAAAAAGTAATAAAGGGATAAATTTTTGAATGGCAAATATTTATTACCGTATTGAGTAACATTTACCAATATTTGTGGACTTGCTAAGCCAAATTTTAACCTAGCATGAAGAACTACACGACATTTGCTTTCACTTCACAATTTTAGCCAACTCTGACTGATTATGGAAAACCAGAAAGGAAAACCTAACGGAGTATAAGTATTTCAAAAATTGTAGTCAACTTCGGCAGGAAAAAGAAGACCCTACTTGAATTACGACAACAAAATATTGTCTTATAAAATGATATTTCATGGAATTCATCTTTTATTCAATATCCTATAAAATTTAAAAAAAGAAGTTCACCAACTCCAAACAAAGTCAGACAAAATGCAAGACCATGAATTTCATCTATTCTTTTGACAAAATAAACTACCATAGTGAATGTAAAAAGTTACTGGACATAAAGAAAGCAGAATAAGAAAATATGGACCTTCCAAAGTTTTAATCATCTACAAATCTAATCACAATAACCCAACACTACCAGAACTACCATATTCATATAACTACCTCATTATGCCGCACTGGTAGCTCATCATATTCAGAAGCACCAGATAGTATGTGAAGGAAAACCTGGGACAGACAAGAAATGGGATGAAGCACGGCTGAGGGAGCAAACAAGAGAATAAGAACCAAGACAGTCAGATCAGATATTTTACTTCTAGTGATGTATCTGGACCAATGTTAGAACCAAACATTGATACAGTCATGTAGCTAAGGTAGTACTGCGAGGCAATTGAACCCAGCATCATCGGTTCCACATTCTCTTCCTCCACTTTCACACATCCACTGTCTTCCAAATCCTCAAAAATGTTTTGCACCAAGCTGAAAGACAACATGGTCAGCAAGCAGCAAGAAATGGACAAAATGCTCCATCTTAACAACATCAAACTCCTCATCTTTAAATTAATGTTCTTACCTTGACAAGTAAGAACTCACTATTCCAGGATCGGTATCCTCCAAACCGTAGTAAGCTGGATTAACAACCTGTTACAAAAACGTGCACATTTTTAGAAGGAAGAAAGGAGACGACCTTTTAAAGTTTAAGCTCCATATCCTGCCATTCGTCGAGATCAAGACAAAAAAAAAGTGACATAGGGCACAAAAGGGTATCTTAAGATTATGTTAACTCAAGGAATCAGGGGCAAGAATAAACAAGGCAATATATCAATAAAACTATTGGGTTTGGTCTTCCATCAATTATGCCAAAATGTGAAATTTTATTGATTATGCCCTTCAATTTCAATAACTCATAAAATGTCCTTTCTGTCATTTTTCGACCATTTTTCCCTTCTCCTATGACAGTTTCATGGTTACACTACTTTATATAAACATCTTATTATGAGTTAATTTTTTATAACAATAAAGAAAATAATGGTATAATGAAGATAACATATACATTGAAAATTGATAAAATTCTAAGTTACTTATGAAACCATTTCTTTTTTTTTAATTATGCAATACAAATGGATCTCATGATCTACAATAGAATTTCTCAATATTATGGTTTAGTTTTTCTTTCACATATGCTTCGATGAATACAATAAATGTTATATAATTCTTTCCAATAACTAGGGTGTTAACCATTGGTTAACCGACTAGCAGTAGGTGTCAGTTGACTAATTCTAAATTATTGTTAATGTAAGGTATATATTATTACCCACTATCTTAAAATGGGCATTTCTAGTTCTTTCACTTATTGACATATTTTTACTAAATTACTCAACACCAAATATTGTTTTTTGGAACTTATCCATTGTCTTTTGAATCTAATCAATTCAATTACTTGCTAACAAATAGCTCTTAGTCGATGAATCGTGAAAAAAATATAAAAAAAGAACTAATTATTCTATCTCACTTTATTCTTAAATCTTATCTTAAATACTAAATAATCCTAGTAGTCAAAGAAGGTAGCATGATGATTATTTAGTATTATTAATCAGGAATTAACAATACACAACTTCATCATCTAGTATTATCAATTATTCGATTATAATAAAAACTTCGAAACTTATATCACTGAAAATGAAGTGATAAATGCATTCAGTCATTACTTAATTTTTACATAAGAAAAAACTTTAACTCATGGTACAATTTCTTACATTAGTAATGTAGTTGAGAGAAAATTTTTCCAAAACAAGGGTAAACCCAACTAGAGGATAAATTCTTATTTATTGAAAGCACTGACATAATTAATAAAAATTGTAACTCGTGGATATAATTGATAATATATCAAACCACATGAATATTTTTGATAATTGACATATAAACAATAAAACAGAGATTTACGTGGTTCGACTGTAAAGCCTAGCGAAGAGGAGGGAATACTACTCCCATTACATGTATCTATCTACAATGGTCAAAAGCCACCATATATTAGAATCGTGTTTATCAATCTCTTACGAAACGCAAAACGATCATTCGAATGATACATCTTAGAAGGTTTCCGTGTGTTTCGTAGCTCTGTCTCTATCTTGATTAAATATCGGTCGATACACATCTGCTTCTTACGATACAAAACGTTACCAACATATATACACTTAGCTTTATAAGTTAAAAATTGAATTTAAAACTAAAAATTAAAAATTAAGGAAGTGAGTCAACACTTCCATATCAAAAATTGAGTCGAATAGCATAACTCATTTAGAA
>MKEJ01059727.1:0-13249 GCA_001753735.1 Embelia ribes
TAGAGCAGAAGAGATGTCAGATGTGTGTCTTGCACCTAAATGACAATACTCATTCAAACCAGTCTGATGGACAAAAAGCCCTCAGGTAACCAGGTTTTCTCAACCCAGTTAGCTCTGATACCACCCTGTCACGCCCCGTAATCCATAACCTGTTCACTGGTTTCAACTTCGGGCCCGTTTTTGACCACTTTAACATTCGAATTAAGTTTGGTCAAAACAAGAAAAATATAGCTTGACAAAATAGCTTTCCAGCTGTATATCATAAGCCTTAATTGGACGTTCCGTTTGGGAGTTATGATTTTTCCAGTGTCAGGACGTCACGATAACTTAACACAAAACTATGTGTATAAGCTATTTTCAATCTCCAGGCTCCATTTCTGATCTTCAGGAACCATTAGTAGTATTAAAAAACATCATTCTTGTCCATTTAATTGAAAACAAAATTTCCTCGGAATTTTCCTTTCTATCGGAATTTTTCCGAAATCTACTCTCTCTCTCTCTAACAAGGCTTCCTTCCTCCACTTCCATGGTTACAATTTGCAAAAATGGTGGAAACGTTTTCAGTTGGCCATCATCATCATCTGCTTCTACCTTCTTCTTCCACTTTCTACGCGTGTAATTGATTATTTTCTTTAAAAGTTGAATCACTTCATTTTTACTAACTGGTTGTTCTTCTTCTACTTTAGCTTGATTTACTAACTCACTTCCTTCATATCTAATACAAGGTTTGATTACCTTGTTCCTTACAACTGTCCTACCCTTGAAGACCTACCTTGTCCTCAAGGTATGGGTATTTCTTGAGAAAAAAGTAGATTTTTGTCCACGTGGTTTCCTCAATACTCTGCCCTTCCCATTGAACCAGAGCCTCTGTCACACTCCTTCCCTTTTTTAAACTCTCTTTCTTCTCCAATTTCTTTATTGGTATAGGTAAAAGATTCCCTTGTTGATTTATCTTTGGGAAACAACTTAATATGATTTTATTTCTGGCCACTATCTTTTTGAGTTGAGAAATATGAAAAATGAGATGTATAAGACTATATTATGATAAATCTAATTTGTATGACACAATGCCCACTTTTTGCAATATCTGAAAGGGTTCATAATTCCTCTTTGACTGATTTGAGATTTTTTCTATTTGCCACACTTTGATATCTGTAAGATTGTAATTTGAGGTATACCCACTATCCTACTTCATGATTTGTCTCTTCTCTCTTTTCATCTGCAAATTTCTTTATTATGTTTTGTGCTAGTAAAGGTCTTGCTTTTAAAAACTGCAATATTTTTCTCTTTCTTTAGCCCAACTTTTAAGTTCTTGATTTGTTGGTTTTTCTTTGAAGAAATCACTTAAGCTAGGGGGGCCTTTTCCATACAATGCTTTATAAGGAGCTATTCTAATAAAAGAATAATAGGATGTATTGTAACTCCATTCTACCAGATAGATCAAGTCTGACCACATATTTAGTTTTTCTTAGGTAAAACACCTCAAACAAGCCTCCAGTCCTTTATTCACAATTTCTGTTTTGCCATTACTTTTTGGATGATATGGTGTACTAAATTGCAGTTTTGTCCCTACTAATCTGAAAAGTTCCTTCCATAATAGACTTGTGGAAATTGTATCCCTGTCTAACACAATGAACTTAGGAAGTCTGTGTAACTTATATATATTTAGCCACAGAAACTGCAAAAAAAGGATGGTGTATTAGTATAAATGAGCATATTTTATTAATCTATCTACCACTACTTAGATCACTTGGTAACTCTTTGAATTAAGAATTCTGTCTATGAAATTCATTGATATTTCTTCCCATACTTTTGAGGGTACTGTTAGGGGTTGCAAGAGACCATGGGATTTGCTTTGATCAAACTTACATGTCTGGCACACCGGGCATGATGCTATGTACTCCTGAATATCTTTTTTGAGTCCTAACTTAAAAAACTCCTTATAAACTCTCTGAAGGGTTCTGATCACCCCTCCATGTCCAGCTTGAAGGTCACTGTGAAGATAATATAGTATCTTCATCATTGGTTATCTTTTAGTACCACAATTCTCTTTTTGTATAACAAGATACCTTTTTTTATTGAATAATAAAGGTAGTTCATGGGATCAGATGTAAGGGTAGTTAGCAGGGTCTTGATGCTTTGGTCCTACTCATAAGCTTGCTAAATTTCCTTAAATAGCTTAGGAATAGGCTCACTTATTTCCAGGGTATAATTTACCACAACTTTTCGATTTTCTTCCTCCCTTATCCTAGATAAAGCATTAGCCACTTTGTTGGCACTCCTTTACATGTAGGCTATCTTAAATTGATAGTCAAATAGTTTAGCCATCCATTTTTGTTGAGTCAAAGTGCTTACTTTATGATCCAAGAGGTACTTTAGACTTTGGTGATCTATTTTTACCATACATTCTTGCCCAAATAGGTAGGGTCTCCATTTTTTTACAACTTGTGTTAGGGCATATAATTCTTTTTTATAAGTAAGCATGTTCATAATATTTTCCTTGATCCCCTGCCTGCATTAGTACCGCTCCTATTCCCATGCCAGAAGCATCACATTCAATTACAAAAGGCTTGGTAAAATTGGGTAGGGCTAGGACTGGAGGTTCAGTCACAGCGCCTTTTAGGTTTTCAAATGCTTCGGTGGCTTGAATAGTCTATTTGAAAGCATTCTTTTTCAAAAGTTCAGTTAGGGTCCTGGATATTCTTCTAGTCTTGAATAAGTCCTCTATAATACCCAGTCAAACCCAAAAATCCTCTTAGATAAATGCACCATTTTAACATGTCTTGTATCTTCATAGGATCTACCTTCACTCCCTTTCCTAAAATCAAATGGCCCAAGTATTTTATTTCTGGAAGGCCAAACTACACTTACTAGCTGAACAAACAGTTGAGGTTTTCTCATTAGTTCCAATGTCAGTCTTAGGTATTCGACATGAGAATTAATATCAACATTGTATACCAATAAGTCTTAAAAAAATACCAACACAAATTTTTTTTAATTAAGATTTAAATACTTCAATCATAAGGCTCTAAAAGATTGTTAGAGCATTAGTAAGCCCAAAAGGTATCACCAAGTATCATAATGTTCTTAATGGGTTCTGAATGCAGTTTCTAAGATGTCCTCTGTTGCCATTCTAATTTGGTGGTATCCAGATCTGAGATCTGGGTTCGTAAACACTTTAGCTTCTACTAGTTCATACTATAGCTCATCTACAACTAGTATAGGAAATTTTTCTTTAATAGTTACCTAGTTCAAAGCCCAGTAATCAATGCACATTCTCTATGATCCATCTGCCTTCTTCACTAATAAGACTGGGGATGAAAAAGGGGACTGGTTGGTCCTTATGAATCCTATTATTAGCAACTCATATACCAATTTTTCAATTTCTCCCTTTTGATAATGTGGATATTTATAGGGCCTTACACAAATAGGATTGCACCCTTGTTGCAAGGTTATATGATGCTCATGTCCCTTCCAAGGAGGTTAACCCTAAGGTTCCCCAAATATATCCTGGTAATCCTAGATCAGACCCTTTAGGAAGTGGGGAATTGGTATGGTTTTTTCTGCCCCTTTAATAACCAACTATAGAAACAATCCCTTGATACTCCATTTCTTCCCTTCTTTGTATTCCAACATCTAAATTTTCTTTGCTTTAGGCTTCAATCATTGGAGATTAGTCTTGTCTTCCCCTTTTGTAATATAGATGGTTAATTTCTTAAAATCACACATCAATGGCCCTAGGTTCCTCAACCATTGTATCCCCATAATAGCATCAAACCCAATTAATGGTAGCAGTAGGAAATCCACTGTGAAAATATGCCATTTTTAGCTTAAGTGGTATTTTGTTACATTTCCCTTGGCTATGGAGAACCTCACCATTGGCCACTCTAACTTAGAAAGACCGGTGTTGTTAATGTGATCGGTTGAATTTGTTGGTAAATGTAGGTTCCAAAAAGTTTTAAGTACTTCCAGTATCTACTAATAAGGTGATCTGATTTCCTTAAATAGACGCCATTGATCTTAGGGAAGCAGATGAAGTAGATTCTGAGATAGCCTAGCATGTTATTTCAGGATTAGGGTATAGGTTGTAGATTGTTTATTCCTCTTCTATAGTTATATTTTCTTCACCCTGCTTGACTTCTTCTTCTTCTAAATCCATTTGTGAGGACATACCTTCTAACATGAACAATTTTCGGTATTTGCAAACATGCCCCTTCACCATATTTACTGCTTCTTCAAACTGACATTTAACTCTTCCAATTATCCTATCTATTTAACATTAATCAGCATACCCAAGGGATCCACAAATAGATGGAATTTAGACCCAGTTTGAAAATCAGTTATAAATTGCTCCTATACACCTATTGATCCTAAACTTATCATGTCTTGAAACTAGATAAAAGCCTTGCCTTCTAAGTACAAGGAAACTAAAGTCAACTTTTGATGTTCAGTGATGTTATAATGTATAAAGAACTGTTGTGCATTATAGATCTACTCTTCACATTTTTCCCCACTGAAAATGGGAAAATATAATTTAATTATCTTCATTTGTAGGTTGATAGACTCATTTAGGTACCTTTGTTGATACACTCTATTGGTAATTGGTATGCCATGTGGAAACATGGTTTGGCGGAGATATTGTGATGGTGGATGGAAACTTGGGAGTGAATAATAGTTAGGGATAGGGTTGGTAAAGCTAGGGTGGTTGTGGAAGGGGAAGTGACTTGGTTGTGGGGGAATTGGTGAGCTTACTGATTGAGGGAATAGTGTAAAATTAGTGTTCATCTGGAAAGGAAAATGTGAATTATGTGGGTTGTATAATGGAGAGGGTATAGGAATGTGTGGAGATGTTGTAGCTAAAAGGGTTTGGGTATATAGAATTGTGTGAGTTGTATGCATAATTGGTGAAGGAATTTGCCAAGGTGGAACTATTTGTGTGGGGTTTAGGATGCTAGCGAGTTATTTTGGTGAGGGCAAGCTTACAGGCACATGAGGGATGGAAAGTAAAGTTGCTAGTAATTTAGACATAAGAGTGGAATTTTGGCTCACCTCTACCTCAGAATTAGATATCTATGTAGACTCTTCTCTGTGCACACTTCACCTAATGAGCACCTCCATCTATTGGGAAATTGTTTGTAATAATGTCTTATACATCTTCTATTTCTCTTCCCTCTTCTGACTGTATGCTTGAATTTGTTGTTGTAGATGTTGCCTCTGCTCTTGTGACTGTTAAGCCACTAATTGGTGAAACTCTTCATGTGTAGATAGTACAATGGTTTAAATTTCTTTTGCTAGTTGCAACTGAGATCGCATTGTCATTAAGCATATTTGGCTTTGATAGGCTTTAATACCAAACTATTACAATCTTCAATGGAATAATAAAATTAAAAAATAATGATGTGTTAACAAATAATTTGCTGGGATGATAAAGGAAATTACAAAGATTTGATAACAACTAAAAGGAAAGTAGCAAAATTACAGAAATTAAATGTATGGAAAATTAGACTTAAACATCTCATAATAAACCCTAGCTAGTACAATAAGTTAATATTTATAGTGCTAGGGTTGAATAGGAATTTATTGAGTGCTTTATATGCTCTCTGTTCTACCAATAGTATCACGCCACCATTCTCAACTTTTGTGTTCTTGTTGAACAAGATTGTTATATTGCCTTCACACACTCACTCATGTGAGCTGAGATCTCACACCTCGTAGTTCCTTTTGGGCGCTCTGATCTGGTCTTCCCCAATTCAACTACATATGGTATATAACCGGCCTCTGGTTTAGGAATGACCACATTGATTTCATTTGATCCCTTTGTCTTCTCAATCAAACGGTCCTCATTGATCAACCCAACTTTACCAAACATATCCCCAAATTTACCCAATTTTGTAAACCTTAATTCCATTCGCTTTGTCTCTTATTTCTCTCTAACAAAGCTTCCTTCCTCACCTTCCTATGTTACACTTACAACAATGGTGGAAACTTCTTCAACTGGCCATGATCATCCTCTACTTATGCCTTATTCTTCCTATTTCTACGCATGTAAATAATTATTTTCTTTAAAGGTTGAATCTTTTCATTTTCACTAACCGGTTGTTCTTCTTCTGCTTTAGCTTGATTTACTAACTCACTTCCTTCACTTCTCTAGTGAGAGGTTTGATTACCCTGCTCCCCACACAACATCAGAATCGGGTTGAGGCTTTGATGGTATGGTACTCTCTCTCTCTCAAATTGGTTGCGTTTGTGTGTAAAGGTGTGATTGTTGTGTGCTGGATAATTAAAAATGGGCTGAGGAACAACTTTTTATAGTCATGCATAAGGAGGTTTCACTTTAGCCCAAAAGTACCTATTAAGAGATTTTAGTAAGTGTTGATGAGTTTGTAACTCCATAGAATGTAGAGAGCCATTCAATTACGAATAGAATGGTCGCCAAATGTTGCTAGAAGCTTTAAGCCATTCTTACAATTCCCGAAACTACTAGGGTCTTTCTGCAACTACTGAAATTAATTAATTAATTAATTATTTCAATTACAAAAATACTAAGTGTGTACCACACACGCGCCTAAGCCTTGATCTTGGACCAAGGACCTGACCTTACTAGAACCCGAAATCAGATAAGGACAAAGACGCATCTAAGGCGTCATGCGCCAACCAAGTACCAAGCTAAGGTCCCGAACCCAAGCCCAAATCCAGCCCTAGCCCTGGCCCAGCATGAGCTCTGCCGTGCCGGCCAGACAAATAGCGCATGCTTGTGTTGTGCTCCCATCTCCATGTGCATGTTATGTATTATATTGCATCCCTAACAAGCACATGTGATTGTATATATATGACCAATGGACTCTTTAATTCGTTGATTTGTTATAATTTCCACAATCACACCTCATTTTGAAATTAATTTTCAATCATACTATTCATGGTTTTGACGATGTAAATACACTATCTCGAAACTCGGGTAGCCTAAAATTATTTATGGACCCCACATAAAAATTGATCAAAATCAATTATTTTTATGAGCACCATCATCATAAATATACAAGGAAAATTGTAAATTTTTTGACAGAAAAATTGAGAGGGGTCCAGTCAATAATTGCTATGCTATTGACCTTTTCGGAGCCGGAGGCCTTAACGACATAAGAGCGGAGCTTTCAACACCAGACGAGAAGGAATATTCTATAACTGAGTGTACGGTTTTTTTCTAGCTTCCTCCAATATCATATGAAAATAAAGCAACTTATGGATCTCGTTTCCCACCCAAGTAAAATAAAAAAGAAACTCCTCATAATTATTCAAACCAAAATACAACCTAATAACATAGAAAATGATTTCAGTTACTCATCTAGATTACTTAAGGGAAGGGTTCACTACTGTATTCAAGGATTCCAGCTTTGAAAATGATTTTAGTTACTCATCTAAATGAGTTATATAAACTTTGCTTAAAATATAGCCTAAAATCCGCGACAAGTCAAACTTATAACATGCATAAGTTAAACACGACTTTTTTCCACCCTTAACCACTAACATTTGTCCACCAGCAAATTCAAAATTGTAATCGACAAGTTTTAGTTGTGAGATAAACAATCAACAAGTTTTCTGCAATGTTATTGCTACAAATTACAAAATAGAATTCAGTCCATACAAGCTAGCTACGTGAAATTGATTAGGGAAATTTTCAATTTCCCCCCGTCTTTTTTCACGAATTTCATTTTACTCTTATCGTTTTGATTGTTTTATTTTACACCAATCTTTTGCTTGAATTTCATTTTTCTCCTTGTTCTTTCACTTCAGTTATAATAATTATATCATAAAATTCATCGAGACGTCATATTTACCATTACACGATAATTGTTTCATGATTATCTACAAAACATACGATGCATTATGACATAACCAATATTTCATATTTCAAGTTCCAATTCATACACACTGTTCAAGTATATTATTATTAAAAATATATATCATAAAAAAGTTTAAGAAATTGTGAAAAATAATTTTAATACAAGATAATTGTTGTCAAATGGGCAAAATGGCAACCGTTGCCAAACTGAAGCATCAATGAAATTCGATAGGAGCAAACTAACTATATATCGTAATTTAATGTATCAAGGGTAAATAAGATATGCTAGGCAGATTACATTGCATGTGATAAATCATTAAGTACATTCAATACTATATTTAATTGTTTAATATTTTACCATAAAATATAAAAAAAACCAATGGTTTCTTATGTAAACTACCAAAATTGTTAACCCATTCTCAGCTTCCCAAATATTTCTTGCCAATAAAATATCTTCAAACTTAAAAGCTAACCAATAAAATATCTCTAGCAATTATGACATAAGAACTACTATATTGTCCAAAAGGGAGACAAAATAAAGTTTCAAATTATAAAATCACTGAAAAGACTTTCATGTGCCATGATGATGATGATGATCAACAAAGTCCCATCAATCTCAAAACCAGAATTCATCTAATCTCCCTCTCCCACCCTCTCTCTCTCTCGATCTCTCTTCATGGGGCGAGCAGCCAAGCTCCAGAACATAATTGGAGCCGTGAAAGACAGAATCTCCCAATCCAAAGCCGCCTTATTCGGCGATGCCCTCTCCCTCCACCTCGCTGTCCTACGTGCCACCACCCACGCACCCCACGAACCGCCAGAAGAAAAGCACGTGGCGGCTCTCCTCTCCCTGGGGGATTCTTCTCGCGCCACTGCATCTGCCCTGGTGGAGGCCCTGATGGACCGACTCCACCGGACCAGGTCCTCGGCCGTGGCCCTCAAGTGCCTGCTGACCATCCACCACGTCATCAAGCGTGGGCCGTTTATTCTCCAGGATCAGCTCTCCATCTTTCCCACCACCGGGGGACGGAACTACCTCAACCTTTCGGCTTTCCATGACCGCTCCTCCGCCGCCACCTGGGCCCTCTCCGCCTGGGTCAGGTAAGTAACATCAATTCTGAAAGCTAGAACCAAGAATTTAATTAATATGGTAAAAACATAGTAATATTTTTTTCGGTTGGTAATCACAAGTTTGGAAAAACTGTATTTTCATCAAAATGTAAAAAGTAAATTAAATCCATATACTTCAATTGAAAAAGTTGTATTTCGAAATATTGATTGAATATATTTATATATAAATAATAATTATTGTCAAAATAGACATCGTGTCCAGTGGCGAACATATGATTTTTGCCTACGGACACCAAGTCCAAAATTGTCTAGGTTGAAATTTAGGGGACATAATCGAACCTGTCAAATAAAAAGTAATGCTCTCTCCTCTCGAGCAACCAATGATCATCCTTAGAGAAGTGCAACTCTCTAAAGGATTCGTCAGAATTGTTTTCACGCAATATTTTTTTTTTTCCTTCTACAATAATTCTAGCTTGTTAATTTGTCCTAATAATGCAAATCTGCATTAAGTAATTACACACTTTTAAAAAATATATATATATAATCATCATGAATTAGAATGATTATATAATTATATTGTGAGAAATTTTGTTATGCTAATTCACGTTTTTAATGTTTGTAACCTCTCTCAATTACGTTGTGTTTACAAAACAATCTTCTTTCTCAGCCATTGAAAACATCTTACGGAACAAATTTTTTTTTTGCTCCGTTAAAAGAATTGTTTAGTAAGAACAATGTTATTTGAGATTAATGCAAGGTTTTAAATAACAGTGGCGGTTGTTGTACCGGTAATAGTAATGATGGCGATGTAACGGTTTCGGGGTGTAACAGTCGTAACGTAACGGTTGCGGAAAACGGAGCTGCAAAATTTTTTTAATTTCGCTCGATTAAACTAAAATTCAAAATCACGCAGTATTTATACCATAGAATTACATTTTTAACGGTTGCCGATATGGTACCGTAACGACTGATATAGCGGAAGTAACGGTCGTTACGGCTGCGAATTTCATTCTCGCCTCCGTAACGCCCCATAATAGTAGCAGCGACTCTCAAAACCGTTACGTAACGGCATTACGTAACGGTAATGGCCGATGTTTAAAATCCTGGATTAATGTAACTTTTCCAACAGGTACTACGCCAGATATCTCGAGACCCTCCTGTCTACGTCCCGCACCCTAGGCTTCTTTCTATGCTCATCTTCATCTACACAAGAAAAAGAAGCTCAAGAACAAAGAATATCATCAATCACGAACCATGAGTTAATCAGGGATTTTGATTCCTTGGTCATATTTGTCGAAGAGATTTGCAAATTACCCAATTCCATACTTCTTGAATGCAACTTTCTTTTACACGAAGTGAAAAGTTCTCTTAGTAGCGACTACTTGTCAGCTGTTAATGAACTGTCATTACGACTCAGCGAGTTCAACGAGAGGGTGACATGTCTGAGTTTTAGAGACTCCTTTGATTTGGTATGTGCTTTGGAGAAGTTAGAAGATTGTAAAGAGAACCTAGATGAGTTGTTTGCTATTAAGAAGCCTTCAACAGAGATGTTATGGGCTTCGATTGACGATTTGAGGGATAAAACTGGTAGAAGGAGTGTTGGTAGAAATAATAGGAAGTTGATTAGCTTTGGCATGAAAGATAAGGGGATTGAGTCTGCTCGGTTCGATGGCCGAATCAAAGATTATGGTGACTCGGTGCGGTTCTCATCGTCGAGGTTTGAAACCAACAAGTTATCTTTTATGGTTTCAGAGTAGATTTATGAAATTATGGGGTTTAGATTGTAATTTTTTTGGTTTCTTTATAGAAGTGTGAATATTGTGTGTTGGCATTTTTATTGATTGCTTGCAGGGTTGGCCACTACTACTTTAATGAGAATTATAGAGTATAGCAAATGGTTCATTCAACACTCAACTTGAAAAAGATAAATGAAATAAAAATTATAAAAATCGGAAATACGAAGGTGTACAACTATACCAAGTTGCTACGTAATGAATTAATGTTTAATGTTAAAAAACAAGGGGGTCAGGTTATGGTTGATATGACTATTCAATATTAATGTGCGAGTAGTAATATGAATGCTCTATTTCTTTGGGCTATGGACAATATGTTAATTAACCACTAAGCTCAAATCTCAAAATAGTTGTACTCCATCTGTGTAACAATAATTGGATATTTGATTTGATACACAATTTTAAACAATTTTAAATTTAAATTCTATATTAAGGACAAATAATTAAGTTTATCCCTACTATTCCTTGATTTGATTTTATCCTAATAAGTAAGAAGAAATAATAATGACAATTCACTTTATTTAGTAATGATTGCATATATTTTAAAATGAAAATATTCAATTATTTTTAAATATCCCAATTTAGAAAAGTAGTTACTTATTTATGGACGAGGGTTTATTTAGAAACTAATAATTTTGAAAGTTATACTAATATTCTTTACCATATATTATATTCTTCAATAGTAATTTGTTATACTAAATAATACTATTAGATATTCTGTTCTTATGCAATTGGTAGCTTTGATTCTTTGGAAATTTCTTGCGGGTTTAATAATCATATATATGAAATCAGCATGTTCCAAAACTTATTTATCAAAACCATCTTATTTTAAAACTATTTAACAAAATCAAAATTTTTTGATATGAATCTGTGTTGGGGAATGACATGTTCATTAAATCCACCGTTAGAATGACTGATTTATGTATGATAGATTAATACCGAAGAAGATATCGTGTTTTCAGATATGGACTCACTGTTCCTTATCGTGGACAAAATGAATAAGTCATTCTTAACGAGTTCATGTCATATCAATCAGCCAATTTTGATAAATAATTTTAAAATTATATAATTTCTTGTTAAATAAATTTTGAAATAAGCTTGTGTTTGGGAAGTTAGTGGTAGGAGTAGTCTATAGAACCACTCATAGATATCACGAAAGCACTTCCACATAGAAGTACTAGCACTGGGAGATAAGATTCAAAGTCTCATTCTGAGGAATCAAATCTTTATTTTAGTATTAAAAGTAAAACCAAAAGAACAAAATGAAAAATAAGCAAGGCATAAGAAAGTACGGAAAACCACATCTCTGTGTCATATTTTGGGGAGCATTTCACTTGTTTGATGTCTAAACTACTAATTACTCAGTCATATAATAGATCAGGTTTGATCGCTACAAAATTTTAGATACAATTCAAAATGTAAATTTTTATATTTTGAAATTAAATATAAATTACCAACATATTCCTACAATCTTTTAGTCTTATTCATGTATTTAATCTAATCTAACTACTATATAAAAAGTACTAATGCTATAAAATATTTTATACACTTTTTATTCCAAGATTGCCCATCATTTCATTTATTTGTAACAAAAATTATCATACAAAAAATTATAAATTACTTAATTTTAACTTGCATATTTTTTGTTAAGAGATAAAACCACATCTTTAAATATTTAGATTGACAATTGTTTGAAAATAAAACTTAAATAATTTAAAATAAAATATTTAAATATCATATTAATTCTTAAGAGTATAAATTAGTATTCCGAGTTCACAGATGTACCTCAAAATTTTCACATGAAGTAAACATAAAATTCTAATAAATAATAATTAAAACACTTCTCTTTTTATTGAAAATTATTTGAAATAACTTTAGTTTTTGCTCTTATATTAGTATGTAATATTTTTTTAAATAATACTCCCTCCATTCATTTTTAATTATCAATTTAGATTATAGCACATTAATTAAGAAAAATATTAATTGGTCTCAATAAGCATGAGTATCAAGGCTTGGAGGATGATGATAATTAATTGGTCTCAATTGTAAAGAGATTAATTACTCAAAATATATCACTCTAATCTATTAATAGGAGTAAATTTAGAAAAAACAAAATAATTAATACTTTATAAGGTTTCTAAATGGATACTTAAAGGGGACATTAAAAAATATCTAAGGAGATAATTAAAGAAAAATAGATGGAGTAAATTTATAAATCAGTACAAATCATTTGTATCTTTGCTAGTAGAGATAAAGGTAAATGTGTAACCCTATCTTTAGCGGTAGTTAACTGCTTTTCGTTGTACCCTCTCTTTTGTAAGTAAGTGTTTAAGTTTGGACAAAATTTGTAGTGGAAAATATAGCCTTTTTAATTTTACTGTAGTGGGAAGTATAGTTGTTTATATTATTGTAGTGTTATGTCGCACATAGATCACGTCCCAGGTCAAATAAGACTCGGGGCATGATATATATATATATCTCCGCATCATATATATAACTCTCATATATGTATATATATACAAAAAAGGGCAACCTAGGTACTATTTTA
>MKEJ01059728.1:0-12919 GCA_001753735.1 Embelia ribes
ATATTTTTCCTTTCCTTTTCTTAAAAAAGGGAAAACACTCACCCGTCGAGGTCTCTAGTCAGTTCGGGGCTAACTTCGAGTCGGTTATGGATTTTGGGGCGTGATGAAATCATAATCAAAACTTCAAATTTAACTTCATTTTCATAAACTTCTTAAAACTTCATAAACTTCGTAAAGCTTAGTTCTTCATTAATAAAATTGTACATCGCTCCTTCGTAAATACTTCATTTTCTTTCTTTTACTTTTTTTGAAAATTTTATTTTCAAAACGTCAAATGGTTCAAGAAAATTTACATTTAACTTCTTGTTTGCCAAAAATGTCATTTTGCTTCAAAGCATGCATATGCCACTTCAATGAATTAAATGTCAACGTGTATGATCAAATAATGCATTCGACTTCAAATTATACTTCAAGCTTCATATAATCAAATTCAACAACTAATCATTCATCTCGAATTTACTTCAAAATCCATCCTTCATACTTTATAAATTAACTTCAAATAACTAATCATTCATCTCGAATTTACTTCATAAACAATACTTCATATTTCATAAATTAATTTCAAATAAGTACAATTAAATTCCAATTTACTTCATCATATAAAACCCCAACTTTATAAAATCTATACGCAAAGTACGCACATAAACTCATGTGTATATTATTATTCTATAGACTACTCGTACCTGTAACCACTTTAATTTACTTCTAGGTGTAAGTCTTCAAAAAGCCCCAATTTTCCCTTCTTCTTCGCCTCGTGGTTTGATCTATCTATCAAACTCAAATCACACCGAACCTATAATTAAAGTCAGTCCACTCTCATATGGATAAAGAAAATCAACTTTAATTTATCGTACCAAATAGGCACGGAAATCAAAAGATTATAAACTACCAAGATAGGGTTCATAGCTTACCTCAAAATGATCTTTATGCTTTGAGGAATAAGAATCTACTATTAGATTGTGGATTGGATCCCAGGAGCTAGATCAATCGAGCTTTTATGGCCTCTTCTCTCTCTCTCTACTGGCTTTTCTGGGTAAAAATGTAAAATACCCACTACCTAAAAGTCAGTTTAATCGCCACTATTTTTTGTCCCGATCATATCGCTTGAACAATAGGTCTTCACCGTTTGAACAGTGCCCCGACACTAACATAGTTCGGTTCAAAAATTGATAAAATGTTCTTTTCAACTCCAAGCCCCATCTTTCAGCTTCAAACTCTATTCTACTCATACTAATAACTCAAATACATATCTTAAGGCTATTATAAAGTACTTACTCATTTGTACTAATTATCGTAAAGTCACAACGTCTAGTTTTAATTCGACAACTATACTAAACCTTCAAACTCATGCAACATTTTAAAGTAATGTGACATTTCTTCTTACTTCAATACTTCTACAATCATTCTACAATTTTATACTTCCTTCGATAATACTTCATATACTTATACCATGATGCAATAAAAATATTATACACTTCAATAATATTATTATAAATGTGAAAATTTTACTTGGCATTTCTGGGACGTTACATTCTCCCCCACTTAGTAAATTTTGTCCCTAAAATTTGCATGCACTACTATAAATAAATAACGTACCAGAATTTCTGAAGAGCTCCAGATACTTCTCTCGCATCTTATTCTCACATTCACAAATCAACTCTTTATTGCAATCACTTCACAACGATACCTTCACTAACCAAATACTCTTCCTTCTAAATGTTTAATCTTCCAAGTCAAGAATACGAATCGGCTTCACTACATAAGATACGTCTTCTTTTACGTATAAATCAGTGAAATTCACTACATGTGAAGGATTCCTTATATAATTCCTTAACATCGAAACATGAAAAATGGGATGAACATACGAACATTAAGGCAGCAATGCAAGCCTATATGCCACTTTGCTGACGGTTTCAAGAATCAAGAAAAGACTAATATATCTCGGCTACAACTTCTCTTACTTCCCAAATCTCATTATCCCCTTCTTTGAAGATATCTTCAAGAATACATGTTCTCCTACTTCGAATGATAATGGACGTCGCCTCAAGTTCGAATAGCTCTTAAAATGGATTCGCGTCGTTTCCAACCTCTGTTTAATCATTTGGACATTCCGAGTCGTCTCTTATACCATTTCAGATCCAAGTAACGCACCATCTCTAACGTCCACCCAACAAATAGGAGAATGTCATAGACGCCCGTATAAAGCCTCAAATTGAGCCATCTCTATGCTCAAATGATAACTATTATTATATGCAAACTCTATCAAGCTCACATATTCTTCCCACCCACCTCCGAAATCTAGGATGCATACCCGAAGCATGTCCTCAAGAGTTTGAATTGTCCGCTCGGACTGTCCATCTGTCTATGGATGAAATGTTGTACTCATCGAAAGGTTAGTCCCCAAAGCCCTCTGGAGATTTGACCAAAATCGCGAAATGAAACGAGGATCTCATAACGTAACGAGGATTTCAATCCGACACGATTGATACTGGAGCCCCATGCAAATGAATAATCTCATCAATGTACATATGACAAAGCTTCTCAACTGAGTCAGTAGTATATATCGGTGTAAAGTGAGCAAACTTCATCAAATCTTCTACAATCACGCATATTACATCATACACTCTTATCGACTTCGGTAACCCCACGACAAAATCAATCGTAATACATTCCCACTTCCACTCTAGAATGGGTAATAGCTGCAACAATCCACCATATTGCTGGTGTTCAGCTTTATATGACGCCCTAAAATTTCACAATATATCCCGAGTATGTTACTCATACAACATCATACATAATGGAAAGAAATAAATCTCAAGTAACATTTTAGTTCTCAACATCTCATAAATATATCTTCTGGGACTAAAACAGTTGCCCAATTTATTTGAAAATACCGTAATCTTATAACCAACATCACTTGGCTCGACAACCTATAATTTAAAATAAATAAACGAAATATTATTCTTGAGACACAAATATAAATCCACAGACCCGAGTGATATTTTCTAACTCTAATCATGTATATGAATTCTACCTGTTCCTGTCTCTACTTGGGATACAAAAGAAGCCCAAACAGTGTTAGTTTTACTATACTTGCGAGTAGAACAACAAGAAAATATATGCTTGTAAACATGAACAACCAAAGCACAACAACATATAACGCAAAACAATTACTCAAAAACAACACCACAATTATTCTCTTTTAAGTTATCCAGTTCTCAAGTTTTCATAGTTTAACACATTTTATCACACACAATCCATGGGTTGTGCCTCTCTCGTGACTTTACGCGTAAAGATTTAGAGGACTAGTCCTCTCACCCTCGTATGCACCATCAATTTAGGGCCAGTTCTCATACCCTAAATACACACATTCTCCGTTTAGAAGGCCAGTCCTCGCACCCCCTAAACATAGAACTCGGTTTTATTTATTTAATTCATGTGCTCTCATTATGTTTTCTTCTGACAAATACAAATCAACTCAATTTCTCCAATTTACACTACTCATAATAACACACAAATGTTCTAGCACACATTAGGGCATAAAAGCACATAATTACAACTCATGAACACAATTACATAAAGACTCATGATTCTAACCACAATTATAGTAAATTCTAACCACACTTGTAATCGTGTATGCAAACTCCTCGAAAGACTTGGAAGAAAACCCTAGAAATCACCTTTAGGGAATACCGACGAAAAGTGGAAACCTATAAACAATTAATTGAGAAATCCATCACTAATAGTTTATAAAAGCCTCAATCAATCAATAAAAATATTTTTGATTAATTTGGGTTCAAAATGAATGTAAATCAATTCGAGAAAAACTTATCTCATAACGGAGAATATGAAGGGAAGAATTCAAATCCGCCCTTAAATTAATGGAGTGATTTACTTCTAGGATTTGATGGATTTGAATCTAAGAATCCCTTTCTCTCTCTCTCTAGAGGTTGTGAAACATGTGTTTAGAATGTTAGGGCTCGAAGTGTTACATTTTAAAAATATATTATTTGACTTCGCATCGAAATTTAACTCACCCAGTCGACTGGGTTCTTAAAAGGGTCGAATGGGCTCTCAAGATAGTCAACTGGGTCATCAAGAGAGTCAACTCTCTCGGCTCTTCTAACAGTTCAGGTCTGATTGCTTATATTTTCTCTGATTAACCCCTCTTTATCCCTTATATCTTTTAAAATTAGCTTATCATCAAAATATGAAAGTTGTAAATAATTGAAATAACTTTCAAACGACAATAATTTGGCTTTAATCGGAGTTACTGTTTAGGAGTTATGCCAAAAATACTAAACTATTATTCCGAAAGTATTATTTACAAAGTTACTTCACTTCCTTTGAAATTCTAAACTCATCATATATCTCCTCAACACTCGTTGCATTGTTAAATATAATATTTCACATTTATAAAATCTTAAATAAATTAGTAGGCCTTACACTTGACTTGCTGATATGTCAAACATCTCAAAATGAACTCCGCTACATCATTCTTCATACTAAGCCAATAAAAATGACGAGACATATTATGATACATATTTGTGCCACCCAGATAAACTACTAAATGAGAATAATGAAACTCCCAGATAACTTCATCCTGAATCGAATTTGGAATGAAAAGTTGAATTTGGAAATGCAATCCACCATCATTAGAAATCATCCATCTATCAAGACCATGCTCGAAAAGAATACGAATACGATGCACTTCAGATTCTTCATCTACCTTTTGCACTTCCACAACACGAGTGATCAAGGTTGGTTTGATCTGAATCGTAAATAACGTAGCACTTCGACTCTCCACTTCTTCTACTTTTAAGCTGAACTATTCAATGCACTTAGCATTTTCCACTTATTCATAGCAAGAAAAGCTAGAGTATGTAGAGTATTACGACTCAATGTATACGCTACCACATTAGCCTTCCCCATATGATACTCTATATCAAAGTTGTATTGATCTAAGTACTCCATCCACCTTTGACATATATTCAAATCTCGTTGAGTAAAGATGTGCTTCAAGAATTTATGATCGGAGAAAACTTCGAATCCCCCGCCATAAAGATAATGTCACCAACACATCAATATGAATACCACCGCGCCAAGTTCAAGATCATATGTCGGATAATTCTTCTCATGAATTTTCAACTATCTAGATGCATAGTCCACTACCTTTCTGATTTGCATCAATACGTATCCTATACATTCCTTCAATGCATCACAATACACAGTATACCTAAGACCATGCTCTACAATAGCAAAAATTGAAGCCAAAGTTAACAAATCCTTCAACCTCAGAAAATACTCTTCACACTTTAATTCCCACTCGAATTTTACCCCCTTACGAGTCAATCGAGTTATAGGAATCGCCAATCGCAAAAAGTCACATACAAATCGATGATAGTACCCCACAAGACCTAAGAAACTCCAAATTTCGTACACCGACTTCGGTCGTTCCCAATTAGTAACTGCTTCTACCTTCGAAGGATTAACCGAAATACCACTTTCAAAAACAATATGACCGAAAAAACTCACTTCCTTCAACCAAAATTCACATTTTTCAAAATTTGTATAAAGTCTATGCTCCTAAAGAGTAGAAATGTTCACATTCAAATGCTTTCGGTTTGCTTTTTCAGTATGCGAATATACAAGGATATCATCAATAAATACTACGACCAATCGATCAATATATGGATGAAAAATCTTGTTCATTAAGTCCATAAAAGTTGGCAGAGCATTCATCAACCCGAACGGCATCACTAAAAACTCAAAATACCCATATCGAGTACGGAAAGCCGTTTGTTGTATATCACCTTTCCGAACACGTAACTGATGATAATTGGAACAAAGATCAATCTTCAAAAAGAATTTAGAACCCCGCAACTGATCAAACAAGTCATCAATTCTTGGCAACGGATACTTGTTCTTCACGATCATATGGTTCAACTTCCGATAGTCTATACACATCCTAACTATGCCATCCTTCTTAGGTACAAACAACGCTGGAGCACCCTATGGAGAAGTGTTATCTTGAATAAAGCCCTTCAATTTAAGATCATCAATTTGTATTCTCAGCTCATCTAACTCAGTTAGAGCCAAGCGATACGGCACAATAGCCATTGGCTTAGTGCCCAGAATCAAATTGATAGAGAACTCGATTTCTCTCTCGGGAGTGTTTCCCCAGAGTTTTAAAATTAAATTAAATTATTTTTTGATAATTACAAAAGTTGTGAAAATTATACAATTCTTGTATTATTGTGGTACTAATATTTTTTGTTGAATAGATACAACATTTTGATATATTTTTATCAAGTGCAAAAGGAATCAAGGTTAGCGTCTTGAGGCAAGTAATAAATTCAAGATCCAGTATGAACGCAATCCAGGATTGCAACTCGAGATAGCAAGTGGACAAATTATGATCTGTCCAATGACCGTCTGACGGGCCAGAGGTGAAAGAAGGGAGAACCGAACCCTTAATCTGCTATTAGTGAGGTTAGATACTGGTCCGCTAGGCTAAAATTAAATCTTAAAGATCTTAAAATTAGAAATATCAATATTATGATTTATATGATGATTGTGTTATTATAGGAAAAACAAAATAATTTTAAGCACAATTATGGTCGAGATTGTGATTCTATTGTAGGTAATCTTTTCCAGTCTGAAAAAATCGTTGAGAATCGGAGTATCTTAATGGGCGAAATAGGGATGTATTTAAATTTAAGGCTCCACAGATATGCAAAAAGAATACTTCTTAATTTGTTTGTGCATATTACTCCTTATGTTTGTGTGCACATTTTTTTTATAGGAAAATTCTAGATAGACCATTTCTTTGAGAGTAGAAGTTTATATAAACAATATATGTTTTCTTGTCACTTTTTTTGATTAAAAAAAGAGTAAAAAAACATGTTTAAATATAAATGGAACTACGTGGACGAGATTGAGATTTTCTTTCAAATTAGACAGATAAATTTTTCAATTTTATGATTGACGGAAATTTTTTTAATATTTTATTTCAGCCACCCAATTTAGATATGTATTTGAATCTTGGTTGTTGAAATTTGAAATCACTAGTGGTTTGACCATGTATAATACACAAATCTAGCACCCATGAAACAAAAATTTGAAAATTCATTTCATTACTTAGAATAATGGCGGAGCCGGGATTTAAAAACAGAGAGCGTTGAATATCATTTAAGTTATTATACGTGGTTAAAAATTATAATAAGAATGCTAAAATCATAATAAAAAATCTTTTTATATTAAAAAACAGTTATTTAGCAATTTTTTAAAAATTTTAAGGATGTTATAACCCATTTTGCAAACCTTTCGTTTCGTGCTTGTCTAAAATTCTGAGGCAACTTTCTAATCAAAATGAAAGATAGAAATGAAAATATCGAGAAACTGGAATGACTTTGGAAGTGGTATGTTCGTGTGTGTTGCATTATACACATATATGTGTATAACCTAAACATCCAAACCGAACGATAGTTGCGATATTTGTGACAGGGATCAATATGTTCTAAAATGTATATATAAATGACCTTAAACTTGGTATATATAAATGAGGTTTCGAGTTTGAGTTTAAAAAATCCAGCTGCGTTAAGCTTTGGTAGTAAGAACTTTATCCTTTGTGGTCTTGCTCAGTTCGAATCCGGATTAATTGGAGCCTAATTTGGTTTTCGGATACCGTATAATTATACAAATACAAAAAAATGACGTTCGCTGGAATATTGTAATCAAATATCACGTGAATTAGTGTGCAGACACAAGTCTAAATATTAATTAATAAAATTGAAATATGCTGCACATATTATTTAAGTTTAGAAACTATTTCGTACGTTATCTTGTTACTTTATCTTGGCATTTTAAATGAGAATTTGTATTCTATTTCTTAGGGAAAGCTTTCACTATTTCACTTGCCTAACTCTTCCTTCAAACCAAGAGGGTTGATTGAGCTTAAAATATGCTGATTTTTTTTACTTAGCATGTACACTAAGAAATATAGTAATTTTCTCGGTAAATATTCGAATATCAAATCTCAAGGTCTCCTATACGTGACAGAAATTCTAAGAAAATTAAAATCACACAATTTTATCTTGAGAATTCATTTTTTTAATTATTAAATTAACTAAATTAATCATCTTCCTACTTTCTCCTTGATGTCCCGAAACGGAGATTGTTTGTACTATGACTAAATTAACAATTTAACAAATAAAAACGTGAACATTAACAATAAAAATCTTACCCATGATGGAAAATCCGATAGATTAGTTTCATCCCCTAATTACCTTAAATGATTAGTTCTGATTGAGTTTATCTAAAAAATTACTGAGATTTTATTATCTGGTTTATTTCGATCTAGCATGCCATCGGGAGATTGTCAGACTCGATAACTATACTAAGACGATTTCTAAGTTACCTTAGACAGGTTCAAGAACCATAGAATTTTATACTAAATCAATTTTTCGGATTAAGATTCCCCTAAATGATAGTTCTGGTTGAATTTGTCAATAAAATTAAGGATGTTTATTATTTGATTTATCTTGACCTAGTGTGTCATCGGAGCATGTCAAACTTCGTAACTATTCCTAGATGATTTCTAAGTTACTTTCAACAGCTTTGAAAATACTAGATTCCTAAGTTAATTTTTTCGAATTAAGATTTATGAAAATCATTCTCATCAATTAGGGTGTTCAGGGTTTCGGCTAACCTATTTTCATCCCCTAGACAAGATCGAAACTAGCCAACATATAGAAGGTAAACATATCAACATATGTTTGAAATCATGAAAAAATAAAGATTGCACAAATTATGATAATAACTATGATAAATAAAGTTTAAACAATTAAAATAACTTAATTAAAGTAAGCAATGCTTATAACCTTGAAGAAATTTGAATTAACTTACAACTTTTATAGAAAAGATTCTTCACCCCAAAACAAGTAAAAACAAAAAATCCAACCAAAAGCTTCTTCAATAAAACCCCAAAATCAATAAGAAAAAAATAAAAATAAAAGAAGAAGAAGAAGAAAAAAAAAAGTAAAAAAAGAAATAAATTTTTATAGTAAGAAGTTAGAGCTAAAAAGAAAGAAAAAAGAAGAAGAATAAGAAGAACTAGCTAAGTTTCCAGGATTTAAAAGTATGTATGAGTGTATATTAGTCAAAATGAGGAGGAGTGTGATCTCGTATAACCTCCAAGTCTTCCCATCATCATTACCAACTTCCTCCTTGTTGAGTAGGGATTAGAGGATGATTGAGTGGATAAGTTCGAGTTGAAGGTGAGCCAAGCCAAAGTTGGTGAGGCTTGAGTGTAAATTGAATCCAACAGATCGATCCAAGTTCTAGAAGTTTGGCCAAATAGTTTTGCTCTAAAAATTATGCATTTCACTAGATTTATCTACTTTTAATATTTGAATTTCAGTATACGAACGTCTTTTATGAACACAAACTTTCGACAACTTCTTGCCGCAACTATTTTGGCATATTTGACACCAGTTTCCTAAAATGCACGTAAAAATCAGTAATACCGAAATAAAGCATGAAGCGTATTATTTTCAATTGGCGTCACACCTAACATAATACGAATATCTTCATTTCTAATTCTATCTTTCCTATTTTTTTCATACATCCACCTCAATCCTAATTGGCCTTTGTAGTTGGCATCTTTTTTCATCACACTGTTAATTTGCAGAACTGATCCTAGATATAAAAAATGATCAGTATTTGGTATCACCTTCCCACCTAAATTAACCACAATCGCATCCACCATACGTCGTCCACTGAAATAACACTCAATATATTTAGTTTTTAACTCATTGAGCTTAAAACATCGATATTCTAAAGCTTTTCTCCCTAATTCTAGTTTATCATTAATGCTTGCTCTAGTCTCGTCAATCAAAATTTTATCACCAACAAATAATATGCATCATAACACTTCAGATTAAACGTATCTTGTTGACTAGTCCATTACTATTGCGATCAAGAAAATATTTAATATTGTGCCTTGATGCAACCCTATTTAAAATATCTAATCATTTAGACATATTTCGAAATAATTGATAGGGTTAGCATTTCAGTTTTTAGTTTTAAAAATATAGCATTTGAGATTTTTTCATAGCTTAATTTTTTGTATGCAAAAACTTATTTGGTAGCAATTTATGAGAAATAGCTTTTAAGATGTAAAAGCAAAAATATTATTTTATAAAAAAAATAAACTTTAAAATGTTGCCAATTTTGTGCAATTACATTTTCTAATTCTCTAATTTATGCATAATAAATAAATAAAATGAGTTCGTAATTTCGAAAGTGTGAAAATTATAGTTTGTAGAAAGTTGAAGCACAACGAGCCATTAGCAATCATATTGCAAAAGTCAGCTTTGTTCAACCCTAAATCTTTCACAAAACTTTTCAATTAATAGTTTATTTTCTAATTTATAACATTTCAAATTGGAAAAAAATAATAGAGGAAGATAATTTAGAATAAGTCAAAATACCTTTTTATTTTAAATAATCTAACTACGCTATAAAAAGTATCAACTTCACAAAGTTTTTCATACATTTTTATTCCGAATTTGTCATTCATCTTATTTCTTTATAACAAAAATTATCTTACTCAAAATGGTAAATTAATTATTTTTAAATTGCATATCTTTGTTAAGATATAATACTTTATCTTTAAAGATTTGGATTGATAATTATCACAAAATCAAAACTTAATTAATTTAAAATAAAAATATCAAGCATTAAGGAATTATAATTTTCAATTGCTCACATACAAATTAGTGCCATTCACTGAGATAATTCAAAATTTATATATGATGAATAAATGATAATTATGATACTTCCATATTTTTATTAAAAATTATTTGATCTAATTTTCTAATTTTTGTTCTTATGTTAGTAAGTAATATTTTGTTAGATAATAAATTTATGAACCACATGCGGAGCATTTGTGTGTATTCTAATATTATAAAAAGCATAATTATCATATATTCTAATTTAAAAAAATAGTAGGATTTGAGATATAAAAAATTAATTATAAATATCTATTGAGAATAGAAAATTAAAGTTTAGTTGTTTTTGAAAAAATAGTTCATCTTTCATTTGCAGCTAAAGTTTGGAAACTTGAAAAACTGAAAAAAAGAGTTTTAGAATTACTCTACTAATCAAACTCAACTTTTGAAGGCTGAATCTTGAAACAAACAAATGGATTTTTAATTTTTGAAATTGAAAACTAGATGCTAACCTTAAACCGGTTCAATGATTTCTCTTTGGCTAAATTATACTTTTTAGCCACTATAGATTTTTGATAATTACATAGTACCCCTAAAGTTTTTGAAATTACACTATTCATGAGGTTTATTTATTCATTGTAATTTATCCTCAGAGTTTTCATAGCAAAGCCACTTTACCTTTTGATTGATTAGGAAGGAAAGTGATGGGTAGTTGTGTTTATTGAGTAGTTGTATTTGTTTTAGCGGAGATTTGATATAATTTGATTTGATAATATAATTTGAACCTTTGGATTTTAAGATTTTATTTCTCTCTCCTCCCTTCTTACTCCTCACTAAATCAATCCAAACATAAATTTATCCAATTTCCCTCACCTCTCCTCCATTCCTGCCCTCCAACCAATAAAGCCCTTCAATGCCAAAATTAACCCATCAATTACCAAAATATCATTAACTAGCACTCATTCTCTAATTTTATTTTATTTTTAAATAATTGTAAAATTAAATTTAAATTAAATATTTTCCTTAAATATGATGGATTTTAATTAATTTTTCTATTTATCAGCTTCAAGATAAATAAGATAAAGAACAAAAGTGAATCGTAATCTGCTCTTTGTAAATTTAAATCAAACTTGCATTGTAACTTAAGAGGAAATTGTAATATCAGATACTCATGGGTATTCTAAATTATTTAGAAAACTCACTGGGGCAAAGTGTAGTTCAACTTTTCTATTTTTAAATAGGGTTAATTATGTTTTAATCCTCTAACTTTAGCCCAAACATTATTTTTACCTCTCCGCTTTGTTTTTTGTCATTTAAGCCCTCCAACTCACCTTTACTTGCCAATATCTGTCAACAAAACTAACTGCATTAGTTTTCTATTAAACTAATATTAGTAGTCATGAGAGAAAAGTGAAAAATGAATTAAAAGATATTTAATAGAATACAAAAGATTAAAATTTTAATAGATCTTTTATTAAAAATGATCTAACTTTATTTTTTCTCTACAAATGACATTTTTGAAAACTGCAATAATCTAGCAGTATTTATTTAAAATCTATCTACTAAATTTTTATGCTACCGTTAGTTATAAATTATGCAAATATAAAATTTAATAACGGATTATTTAGTTAGGATCCAACTTATTTTTTATACAAATTATATATAGTAAATCACGACTTATATGTTTTTATAACTATTTATATTGGATTTTCATATGTTCTACTCAAAGTGTTAACTATATACATATTATTATGTAAATTTATGCATATTACAAATATAAATTATAATATCTAAATAAATATCTTTTAATATTAATATTTATCTTTATATAACAGAAAAATTAACACGGCTATTTCTTAGGGCTTGTTTGATAAGGGCTTATAAGCTAGCCTATTTGCATTTTTAGCTTATACATAAGCTTGGTCATTTTTCTTTTTTTTTTTTTTTCGGAAGGTTCATTGTAAGCTTGGTCATGTTTGGTTAACAAGCTTATAAACTTAGCTTATTAGCTTTTTTAACCCTACTAAGTTTTAAGCTTTAAGCTTTAAGCTAGCAATTGCTAGCTTATTCGGCTTATCGTTACCTTAGCGCGACTATTTTAGACAAATTTACCCTTTCAATCTTCTATATTTAGGAAAAGTATATATATATTTTTGTAATTTAAAAAAATAATAAAATTAATTAAT
>MKEJ01059731.1:0-16663 GCA_001753735.1 Embelia ribes
TAGAGCAGAAGAGATGTCAGATGTGTGTCTTGCACCTAAATGACAATACTCATTCAAACCAGTCTGATGGACAAAAAGCCCTCAGGTAACCAGGTTTTCTCAACCCAGTTAGCTCTGATACCACCCTGTCACGCCCCGTAATCCATAACCTGTTCACTGGTTTCAACTTCGGGCCCGTTTTTGACCACTTTAACATTCGAATTAAGTTTGGTCAAAACAAGAAAAATATAGCTTGACAAAATAGCTTTCCAGCTGTATATCATAAGCCTTAATTGGACGTTCCGTTTGGGAGTTATGATTTTTCCAGTGTCAGGACGTCACGATAACTTAACACAAAACTATGTGTATAAGCTATTTTCAATCTCCAGGCTCCATTTCTGATCTTCAGGAACCATTAGTAGTATTAAAAAACATCATTCTTGTCCATTTAATTGAAAACAAAATTTCCTCGGAATTTTCCTTTCTATCGGAATTTTTCCGAAATCTACTCTCTCTCTCTCTAACAAGGCTTCCTTCCTCCACTTCCATGGTTACAATTTGCAAAAATGGTGGAAACGTTTTCAGTTGGCCATCATCATCATCTGCTTCTACCTTCTTCTTCCACTTTCTACGCGTGTAATTGATTATTTTCTTTAAAAGTTGAATCACTTCATTTTTACTAACTGGTTGTTCTTCTTCTACTTTAGCTTGATTTACTAACTCACTTCCTTCATATCTAATACAAGGTTTGATTACCTTGTTCCTTACAACTGTCCTACCCTTGAAGACCTACCTTGTCCTCAAGGTATGGGTATTTCTTGAGAAAAAAGTAGATTTTTGTCCACGTGGTTTCCTCAATACTCTGCCCTTCCCATTGAACCAGAGCCTCTGTCACACTCCTTCCCTTTTTTAAACTCTCTTTCTTCTCCAATTTCTTTATTGGTATAGGTAAAAGATTCCCTTGTTGATTTATCTTTGGGAAACAACTTAATATGATTTTATTTCTGGCCACTATCTTTTTGAGTTGAGAAATATGAAAAATGAGATGTATAAGACTATATTATGATAAATCTAATTTGTATGACACAATGCCCACTTTTTGCAATATCTGAAAGGGTTCATAATTCCTCTTTGACTGATTTGAGATTTTTTCTATTTGCCACACTTTGATATCTGTAAGATTGTAATTTGAGGTATACCCACTATCCTACTTCATGATTTGTCTCTTCTCTCTTTTCATCTGCAAATTTCTTTATTATGTTTTGTGCTAGTAAAGGTCTTGCTTTTAAAAACTGCAATATTTTTCTCTTTCTTTAGCCCAACTTTTAAGTTCTTGATTTGTTGGTTTTTCTTTGAAGAAATCACTTAAGCTAGGGGGGCCTTTTCCATACAATGCTTTATAAGGAGCTATTCTAATAAAAGAATAATAGGATGTATTGTAACTCCATTCTACCAGATAGATCAAGTCTGACCACATATTTAGTTTTTCTTAGGTAAAACACCTCAAACAAGCCTCCAGTCCTTTATTCACAATTTCTGTTTTGCCATTACTTTTTGGATGATATGGTGTACTAAATTGCAGTTTTGTCCCTACTAATCTGAAAAGTTCCTTCCATAATAGACTTGTGGAAATTGTATCCCTGTCTAACACAATGAACTTAGGAAGTCTGTGTAACTTATATATATTTAGCCACAGAAACTGCAAAAAAAGGATGGTGTATTAGTATAAATGAGCATATTTTATTAATCTATCTACCACTACTTAGATCACTTGGTAACTCTTTGAATTAAGAATTCTGTCTATGAAATTCATTGATATTTCTTCCCATACTTTTGAGGGTACTGTTAGGGGTTGCAAGAGACCATGGGATTTGCTTTGATCAAACTTACATGTCTGGCACACCGGGCATGATGCTATGTACTCCTGAATATCTTTTTTGAGTCCTAACTTAAAAAACTCCTTATAAACTCTCTGAAGGGTTCTGATCACCCCTCCATGTCCAGCTTGAAGGTCACTGTGAAGATAATATAGTATCTTCATCATTGGTTATCTTTTAGTACCACAATTCTCTTTTTGTATAACAAGATACCTTTTTTTATTGAATAATAAAGGTAGTTCATGGGATCAGATGTAAGGGTAGTTAGCAGGGTCTTGATGCTTTGGTCCTACTCATAAGCTTGCTAAATTTCCTTAAATAGCTTAGGAATAGGCTCACTTATTTCCAGGGTATAATTTACCACAACTTTTCGATTTTCTTCCTCCCTTATCCTAGATAAAGCATTAGCCACTTTGTTGGCACTCCTTTACATGTAGGCTATCTTAAATTGATAGTCAAATAGTTTAGCCATCCATTTTTGTTGAGTCAAAGTGCTTACTTTATGATCCAAGAGGTACTTTAGACTTTGGTGATCTATTTTTACCATACATTCTTGCCCAAATAGGTAGGGTCTCCATTTTTTTACAACTTGTGTTAGGGCATATAATTCTTTTTTATAAGTAAGCATGTTCATAATATTTTCCTTGATCCCCTGCCTGCATTAGTACCGCTCCTATTCCCATGCCAGAAGCATCACATTCAATTACAAAAGGCTTGGTAAAATTGGGTAGGGCTAGGACTGGAGGTTCAGTCACAGCGCCTTTTAGGTTTTCAAATGCTTCGGTGGCTTGAATAGTCTATTTGAAAGCATTCTTTTTCAAAAGTTCAGTTAGGGTCCTGGATATTCTTCTAGTCTTGAATAAGTCCTCTATAATACCCAGTCAAACCCAAAAATCCTCTTAGATAAATGCACCATTTTAACATGTCTTGTATCTTCATAGGATCTACCTTCACTCCCTTTCCTAAAATCAAATGGCCCAAGTATTTTATTTCTGGAAGGCCAAACTACACTTACTAGCTGAACAAACAGTTGAGGTTTTCTCATTAGTTCCAATGTCAGTCTTAGGTATTCGACATGAGAATTAATATCAACATTGTATACCAATAAGTCTTAAAAAAATACCAACACAAATTTTTTTTAATTAAGATTTAAATACTTCAATCATAAGGCTCTAAAAGATTGTTAGAGCATTAGTAAGCCCAAAAGGTATCACCAAGTATCATAATGTTCTTAATGGGTTCTGAATGCAGTTTCTAAGATGTCCTCTGTTGCCATTCTAATTTGGTGGTATCCAGATCTGAGATCTGGGTTCGTAAACACTTTAGCTTCTACTAGTTCATACTATAGCTCATCTACAACTAGTATAGGAAATTTTTCTTTAATAGTTACCTAGTTCAAAGCCCAGTAATCAATGCACATTCTCTATGATCCATCTGCCTTCTTCACTAATAAGACTGGGGATGAAAAAGGGGACTGGTTGGTCCTTATGAATCCTATTATTAGCAACTCATATACCAATTTTTCAATTTCTCCCTTTTGATAATGTGGATATTTATAGGGCCTTACACAAATAGGATTGCACCCTTGTTGCAAGGTTATATGATGCTCATGTCCCTTCCAAGGAGGTTAACCCTAAGGTTCCCCAAATATATCCTGGTAATCCTAGATCAGACCCTTTAGGAAGTGGGGAATTGGTATGGTTTTTTCTGCCCCTTTAATAACCAACTATAGAAACAATCCCTTGATACTCCATTTCTTCCCTTCTTTGTATTCCAACATCTAAATTTTCTTTGCTTTAGGCTTCAATCATTGGAGATTAGTCTTGTCTTCCCCTTTTGTAATATAGATGGTTAATTTCTTAAAATCACACATCAATGGCCCTAGGTTCCTCAACCATTGTATCCCCATAATAGCATCAAACCCAATTAATGGTAGCAGTAGGAAATCCACTGTGAAAATATGCCATTTTTAGCTTAAGTGGTATTTTGTTACATTTCCCTTGGCTATGGAGAACCTCACCATTGGCCACTCTAACTTAGAAAGACCGGTGTTGTTAATGTGATCGGTTGAATTTGTTGGTAAATGTAGGTTCCAAAAAGTTTTAAGTACTTCCAGTATCTACTAATAAGGTGATCTGATTTCCTTAAATAGACGCCATTGATCTTAGGGAAGCAGATGAAGTAGATTCTGAGATAGCCTAGCATGTTATTTCAGGATTAGGGTATAGGTTGTAGATTGTTTATTCCTCTTCTATAGTTATATTTTCTTCACCCTGCTTGACTTCTTCTTCTTCTAAATCCATTTGTGAGGACATACCTTCTAACATGAACAATTTTCGGTATTTGCAAACATGCCCCTTCACCATATTTACTGCTTCTTCAAACTGACATTTAACTCTTCCAATTATCCTATCTATTTAACATTAATCAGCATACCCAAGGGATCCACAAATAGATGGAATTTAGACCCAGTTTGAAAATCAGTTATAAATTGCTCCTATACACCTATTGATCCTAAACTTATCATGTCTTGAAACTAGATAAAAGCCTTGCCTTCTAAGTACAAGGAAACTAAAGTCAACTTTTGATGTTCAGTGATGTTATAATGTATAAAGAACTGTTGTGCATTATAGATCTACTCTTCACATTTTTCCCCACTGAAAATGGGAAAATATAATTTAATTATCTTCATTTGTAGGTTGATAGACTCATTTAGGTACCTTTGTTGATACACTCTATTGGTAATTGGTATGCCATGTGGAAACATGGTTTGGCGGAGATATTGTGATGGTGGATGGAAACTTGGGAGTGAATAATAGTTAGGGATAGGGTTGGTAAAGCTAGGGTGGTTGTGGAAGGGGAAGTGACTTGGTTGTGGGGGAATTGGTGAGCTTACTGATTGAGGGAATAGTGTAAAATTAGTGTTCATCTGGAAAGGAAAATGTGAATTATGTGGGTTGTATAATGGAGAGGGTATAGGAATGTGTGGAGATGTTGTAGCTAAAAGGGTTTGGGTATATAGAATTGTGTGAGTTGTATGCATAATTGGTGAAGGAATTTGCCAAGGTGGAACTATTTGTGTGGGGTTTAGGATGCTAGCGAGTTATTTTGGTGAGGGCAAGCTTACAGGCACATGAGGGATGGAAAGTAAAGTTGCTAGTAATTTAGACATAAGAGTGGAATTTTGGCTCACCTCTACCTCAGAATTAGATATCTATGTAGACTCTTCTCTGTGCACACTTCACCTAATGAGCACCTCCATCTATTGGGAAATTGTTTGTAATAATGTCTTATACATCTTCTATTTCTCTTCCCTCTTCTGACTGTATGCTTGAATTTGTTGTTGTAGATGTTGCCTCTGCTCTTGTGACTGTTAAGCCACTAATTGGTGAAACTCTTCATGTGTAGATAGTACAATGGTTTAAATTTCTTTTGCTAGTTGCAACTGAGATCGCATTGTCATTAAGCATATTTGGCTTTGATAGGCTTTAATACCAAACTATTACAATCTTCAATGGAATAATAAAATTAAAAAATAATGATGTGTTAACAAATAATTTGCTGGGATGATAAAGGAAATTACAAAGATTTGATAACAACTAAAAGGAAAGTAGCAAAATTACAGAAATTAAATGTATGGAAAATTAGACTTAAACATCTCATAATAAACCCTAGCTAGTACAATAAGTTAATATTTATAGTGCTAGGGTTGAATAGGAATTTATTGAGTGCTTTATATGCTCTCTGTTCTACCAATAGTATCACGCCACCATTCTCAACTTTTGTGTTCTTGTTGAACAAGATTGTTATATTGCCTTCACACACTCACTCATGTGAGCTGAGATCTCACACCTCGTAGTTCCTTTTGGGCGCTCTGATCTGGTCTTCCCCAATTCAACTACATATGGTATATAACCGGCCTCTGGTTTAGGAATGACCACATTGATTTCATTTGATCCCTTTGTCTTCTCAATCAAACGGTCCTCATTGATCAACCCAACTTTACCAAACATATCCCCAAATTTACCCAATTTTGTAAACCTTAATTCCATTCGCTTTGTCTCTTATTTCTCTCTAACAAAGCTTCCTTCCTCACCTTCCTATGTTACACTTACAACAATGGTGGAAACTTCTTCAACTGGCCATGATCATCCTCTACTTATGCCTTATTCTTCCTATTTCTACGCATGTAAATAATTATTTTCTTTAAAGGTTGAATCTTTTCATTTTCACTAACCGGTTGTTCTTCTTCTGCTTTAGCTTGATTTACTAACTCACTTCCTTCACTTCTCTAGTGAGAGGTTTGATTACCCTGCTCCCCACACAACATCAGAATCGGGTTGAGGCTTTGATGGTATGGTACTCTCTCTCTCTCAAATTGGTTGCGTTTGTGTGTAAAGGTGTGATTGTTGTGTGCTGGATAATTAAAAATGGGCTGAGGAACAACTTTTTATAGTCATGCATAAGGAGGTTTCACTTTAGCCCAAAAGTACCTATTAAGAGATTTTAGTAAGTGTTGATGAGTTTGTAACTCCATAGAATGTAGAGAGCCATTCAATTACGAATAGAATGGTCGCCAAATGTTGCTAGAAGCTTTAAGCCATTCTTACAATTCCCGAAACTACTAGGGTCTTTCTGCAACTACTGAAATTAATTAATTAATTAATTATTTCAATTACAAAAATACTAAGTGTGTACCACACACGCGCCTAAGCCTTGATCTTGGACCAAGGACCTGACCTTACTAGAACCCGAAATCAGATAAGGACAAAGACGCATCTAAGGCGTCATGCGCCAACCAAGTACCAAGCTAAGGTCCCGAACCCAAGCCCAAATCCAGCCCTAGCCCTGGCCCAGCATGAGCTCTGCCGTGCCGGCCAGACAAATAGCGCATGCTTGTGTTGTGCTCCCATCTCCATGTGCATGTTATGTATTATATTGCATCCCTAACAAGCACATGTGATTGTATATATATGACCAATGGACTCTTTAATTCGTTGATTTGTTATAATTTCCACAATCACACCTCATTTTGAAATTAATTTTCAATCATACTATTCATGGTTTTGACGATGTAAATACACTATCTCGAAACTCGGGTAGCCTAAAATTATTTATGGACCCCACATAAAAATTGATCAAAATCAATTATTTTTATGAGCACCATCATCATAAATATACAAGGAAAATTGTAAATTTTTTGACAGAAAAATTGAGAGGGGTCCAGTCAATAATTGCTATGCTATTGACCTTTTCGGAGCCGGAGGCCTTAACGACATAAGAGCGGAGCTTTCAACACCAGACGAGAAGGAATATTCTATAACTGAGTGTACGGTTTTTTTCTAGCTTCCTCCAATATCATATGAAAATAAAGCAACTTATGGATCTCGTTTCCCACCCAAGTAAAATAAAAAAGAAACTCCTCATAATTATTCAAACCAAAATACAACCTAATAACATAGAAAATGATTTCAGTTACTCATCTAGATTACTTAAGGGAAGGGTTCACTACTGTATTCAAGGATTCCAGCTTTGAAAATGATTTTAGTTACTCATCTAAATGAGTTATATAAACTTTGCTTAAAATATAGCCTAAAATCCGCGACAAGTCAAACTTATAACATGCATAAGTTAAACACGACTTTTTTCCACCCTTAACCACTAACATTTGTCCACCAGCAAATTCAAAATTGTAATCGACAAGTTTTAGTTGTGAGATAAACAATCAACAAGTTTTCTGCAATGTTATTGCTACAAATTACAAAATAGAATTCAGTCCATACAAGCTAGCTACGTGAAATTGATTAGGGAAATTTTCAATTTCCCCCCGTCTTTTTTCACGAATTTCATTTTACTCTTATCGTTTTGATTGTTTTATTTTACACCAATCTTTTGCTTGAATTTCATTTTTCTCCTTGTTCTTTCACTTCAGTTATAATAATTATATCATAAAATTCATCGAGACGTCATATTTACCATTACACGATAATTGTTTCATGATTATCTACAAAACATACGATGCATTATGACATAACCAATATTTCATATTTCAAGTTCCAATTCATACACACTGTTCAAGTATATTATTATTAAAAATATATATCATAAAAAAGTTTAAGAAATTGTGAAAAATAATTTTAATACAAGATAATTGTTGTCAAATGGGCAAAATGGCAACCGTTGCCAAACTGAAGCATCAATGAAATTCGATAGGAGCAAACTAACTATATATCGTAATTTAATGTATCAAGGGTAAATAAGATATGCTAGGCAGATTACATTGCATGTGATAAATCATTAAGTACATTCAATACTATATTTAATTGTTTAATATTTTACCATAAAATATAAAAAAAACCAATGGTTTCTTATGTAAACTACCAAAATTGTTAACCCATTCTCAGCTTCCCAAATATTTCTTGCCAATAAAATATCTTCAAACTTAAAAGCTAACCAATAAAATATCTCTAGCAATTATGACATAAGAACTACTATATTGTCCAAAAGGGAGACAAAATAAAGTTTCAAATTATAAAATCACTGAAAAGACTTTCATGTGCCATGATGATGATGATGATCAACAAAGTCCCATCAATCTCAAAACCAGAATTCATCTAATCTCCCTCTCCCACCCTCTCTCTCTCTCGATCTCTCTTCATGGGGCGAGCAGCCAAGCTCCAGAACATAATTGGAGCCGTGAAAGACAGAATCTCCCAATCCAAAGCCGCCTTATTCGGCGATGCCCTCTCCCTCCACCTCGCTGTCCTACGTGCCACCACCCACGCACCCCACGAACCGCCAGAAGAAAAGCACGTGGCGGCTCTCCTCTCCCTGGGGGATTCTTCTCGCGCCACTGCATCTGCCCTGGTGGAGGCCCTGATGGACCGACTCCACCGGACCAGGTCCTCGGCCGTGGCCCTCAAGTGCCTGCTGACCATCCACCACGTCATCAAGCGTGGGCCGTTTATTCTCCAGGATCAGCTCTCCATCTTTCCCACCACCGGGGGACGGAACTACCTCAACCTTTCGGCTTTCCATGACCGCTCCTCCGCCGCCACCTGGGCCCTCTCCGCCTGGGTCAGGTAAGTAACATCAATTCTGAAAGCTAGAACCAAGAATTTAATTAATATGGTAAAAACATAGTAATATTTTTTTCGGTTGGTAATCACAAGTTTGGAAAAACTGTATTTTCATCAAAATGTAAAAAGTAAATTAAATCCATATACTTCAATTGAAAAAGTTGTATTTCGAAATATTGATTGAATATATTTATATATAAATAATAATTATTGTCAAAATAGACATCGTGTCCAGTGGCGAACATATGATTTTTGCCTACGGACACCAAGTCCAAAATTGTCTAGGTTGAAATTTAGGGGACATAATCGAACCTGTCAAATAAAAAGTAATGCTCTCTCCTCTCGAGCAACCAATGATCATCCTTAGAGAAGTGCAACTCTCTAAAGGATTCGTCAGAATTGTTTTCACGCAATATTTTTTTTTTTCCTTCTACAATAATTCTAGCTTGTTAATTTGTCCTAATAATGCAAATCTGCATTAAGTAATTACACACTTTTAAAAAATATATATATATAATCATCATGAATTAGAATGATTATATAATTATATTGTGAGAAATTTTGTTATGCTAATTCACGTTTTTAATGTTTGTAACCTCTCTCAATTACGTTGTGTTTACAAAACAATCTTCTTTCTCAGCCATTGAAAACATCTTACGGAACAAATTTTTTTTTTGCTCCGTTAAAAGAATTGTTTAGTAAGAACAATGTTATTTGAGATTAATGCAAGGTTTTAAATAACAGTGGCGGTTGTTGTACCGGTAATAGTAATGATGGCGATGTAACGGTTTCGGGGTGTAACAGTCGTAACGTAACGGTTGCGGAAAACGGAGCTGCAAAATTTTTTTAATTTCGCTCGATTAAACTAAAATTCAAAATCACGCAGTATTTATACCATAGAATTACATTTTTAACGGTTGCCGATATGGTACCGTAACGACTGATATAACTGATGTAACGGTCGTTACGGCTGCGAATTTCATTCTCGCCTCCGTAACGCCCCATAATAGTAGCAGCGACTCTCAAAACCGTTAAGTAACGGCATTACGTAACGGTAATGGCCGATGTTTAAAATCCTGGATTAATGTAACTTTTCCAACAGGTACTACGCCAGATATCTCGAGACCCTCCTGTCTACGTCCCGCACCCTAGGCTTCTTTCTATGCTCATCTTCATCTACACAAGAAAAAGAAGCTCAAGAACAAAGAATATCATCAATCACGAACCATGAGTTAATCAGGGATTTTGATTCCTTGGTCATATTTGTCGAAGAGATTTGCAAATTACCCAATTCCATACTTCTTGAATGCAACTTTCTTTTACACGAAGTGAAAAGTTCTCTTAGTAGCGACTACTTGTCAGCTGTTAATGAACTGTCATTACGACTCAGCGAGTTCAACGAGAGGGTGACATGTCTGAGTTTTAGAGACTCCTTTGATTTGGTATGTGCTTTGGAGAAGTTAGAAGATTGTAAAGAGAACCTAGATGAGTTGTTTGCTATTAAGAAGCCTTCAACAGAGATGTTATGGGCTTCGATTGACGATTTGAGGGATAAAACTGGTAGAAGGAGTGTTGGTAGAAATAATAGGAAGTTGATTAGCTTTGGCATGAAAGATAAGGGGATTGAGTCTGCTCGGTTCGATGGCCGAATCAAAGATTATGGTGACTCGGTGCGGTTCTCATCGTCGAGGTTTGAAACCAACAAGTTATCTTTTATGGTTTCAGAGTAGATTTATGAAATTATGGGGTTTAGATTGTAATTTTTTTGGTTTCTTTATAGAAGTGTGAATATTGTGTGTTGGCATTTTTATTGATTGCTTGCAGGGTTGGCCACTACTACTTTAATGAGAATTATAGAGTATAGCAAATGGTTCATTCAACACTCAACTTGAAAAAGATAAATGAAATAAAAATTATAAAAATCGGAAATACGAAGGTGTACAACTATACCAAGTTGCTACGTAATGAATTAATGTTTAATGTTAAAAAACAAGGGGGTCAGGTTATGGTTGATATGACTATTCAATATTAATGTGCGAGTAGTAATATGAATGCTCTATTTCTTTGGGCTATGGACAATATGTTAATTAACCACTAAGCTCAAATCTCAAAATAGTTGTACTCCATCTGTGTAACAATAATTGGATATTTGATTTGATACACAATTTTAAACAATTTTAAATTTAAATTCTATATTAAGGACAAATAATTAAGTTTATCCCTACTATTCCTTGATTTGATTTTATCCTAATAAGTAAGAAGAAATAATAATGACAATTCACTTTATTTAGTAATGATTGCATGTTTCCTAAAATAGAAATGTTAAATTATTTTGGATATCCCAATTTAAAAATGTGGCCAATTATTTATGGACGGAGGGAGTACTATCATTTGTGATGATAGAATTTTGCTCAACCCTGAAAGCTACACTACAATTATAGAGTCTAAAAGTCTATAATTTTTTAAATCTAGACTTGAAACAGAAACACACCATTTAGTTTAGCACGCCACCTTAATACAGGAAAAATTTGCAAGTGAAATTCTTGTAAAATACAAGAATCATTTGTAGCCACAAATTTTGCCATGTGGCACAATTTGAGCCACAAAATTGAAAATCGGTCCTTTGCAAAGGAAAAATCATGTGCTATGCTAGTGATTTTGGAATATTTTATAATAAACTTATACAACAGGTCAAATATGACATGTAGTAACTTTTTCCTATTTGGTAGTAATGTGTCCTTAGAAGATAGTAACCCGATAATAAGGTGTAATAACTTTACTCTATTTGGTAGTAATTCATCCTCAGAAGACAGTAATCCGATAATAAGGTAAATATTGTAAATTTATGTGATCGAATACGAAATCAATTATCATTAGCCTTATTAAAATACGTTATTGTAAATGGTGATTCATGAATTTAATTTAATTTTATGCATTGAACAATAGTAATTTCTAATGGCATTCTAGTTATGTTAAGGTAACTATTGCAAATTTATTTAATCAAATACGAAATCAAATATCATTAGCCTTATTAAAACACGATATTGTGGATGGTGATTCGTTAATATAATTTAATTTTATGCATTGGACAAATGTAATTTCGCTACTACAAGAATACAATTATTTTAAAAATAGGTCATATCTAAACCAAATATATTACATGCTTTTCGATGAACTAAAACATATGCTAAACATAATAAATATTAGATCCATCATAACCGTACCTATCATTGGAGTAATTCCCACCGTAGACTTGTTGTATATTATGTTTAGTATGCCATGACATCAAAGGGCACAGTTTTTTTGTACGTTTAGCTTCCCTGCAATTATAAGTTGTCAGTCTAACAATAACAAAAGTATAACAAAAGTATAACCAGAGTGGACAATAATTTAATTAGTATACACAATAATTGAATTTCAGTTAATAGTAACATCCGTAGTTAGCCGAATGGCTTTAACAAATCGTTTACCTGCATTTAGAACACAATCTGGGCTTTTTTGGCACATTTTTCTTTGATGTGCCATGATATCCTCTACCCTAAGCGGAATTGGGTCACCAATATTGACACGATAGGGCATTTGTGATGATGGTTGTCCGTCGGCATTGCACCCTTTTCTGTTTCTTCCACATACATTTCTTTCATCTACCTTATTATTGTTGAAATGTTATTCCTCAACTCATTGTAGCTATCGTTCCTGTAAGAGGCATAGTAGCACATGATAAAGCATGCATTTGACAAAACTGCAAATCAAAATTTGTTGAGTTTAGGGTATTTGGAAAAGACTAGAATTAGCCGTTTGAGTCCACTTTGGAAGAATACAAGCTGGTAGAATCTCTTACATGCATTCCACCTTCCATCGTGTGTGAGTATGGTAGTCCCAGTTAGTTTGGTATGTAGTGTCAAACACTAGGATATCACCAAAAGACAAAAAATAGCCCTAGATTGGTGTAATGTAACCACATAACTCGTCAAGATTTAGCTAGAATATTTACATTCTAAGCCCCCCAAATAACAAAAGAATGTAAATAGATTACTATCAATAGAATTTAAATTACTATTGTTTGGTGTACTGCTTTTTAAAATGACTATATAATATGGCGAGATATCACATTATATACTAGCTTTTGAGAATATATGCATTATATATCCTTGTATAATATACTAGTATGCTAATAGGATTTGTCATGGAGAAAATTTAAAAGAGGATTAACATGGAATAACTATAATATTCAAATGTCATATAAACAAGCAGCTCCTATATAGTGGCTAAGTATATATATACTTTATAATATGAACAAGTAGCTCCTCTACATTGGTTAATGATATATATACTTTATAATATAATCATATCCTATATAACATACTATTGAGCAATGCTCGTACAATGTCCCAATGAAAAGATGCAACTAAATGTTTGGAAAAGAAAGGTCCTTCAAATTACTATAGAATGTGCAGATATTACTCTTAATTGAATTCAAATTACTATCTTTGAAGACATCGTTTAATTTGTAATGGGGCCTTGTCAAAAAACTAAGGCAAATGTTGTATATATATACGTGAACACAAGCACATGCACACACACCATATATTGTCACGCCCTGAATTCCTGACAAACCCAGGGGGTGAGTGTTTTCCCTTTTTAAAGGGAAAAAAAAGAAAAATATATAGTCTGAGAAAAGTAAAAGAAATGGAAAACACCACATTGTATTGTCACTTTCAATACACTCAATTACACCATTTGTATATCAGAGCGCGCAAAAAGTAAATATACATATAGTTTGTCAATGTATATAAACCAACACCAACAATAAATGTAAGCTTCTTGTTCACATTATACACCAAAGCGAAAAGTGTGTGTATGTATATATATATATATATATATATATCATATTACATCATATTCTAGCCCGAATACATGATGCCAATTAAGGCTACAACAAGCGGTAATATGCAAAAGATATATTTACTACAACAATGTTAGGCCTCGAATAAATATATCAACATGAATGAGGCTAATCAAAATATGTCAAAAGCAAGTCTTCAAAACTATATATAACAATGCACATTCAATCTCAAGGATGGCCCTTGCTCAACTCTATACCTGCATTACAATTTGAATACAATATATGAAAAAAAAAATGCACGAGTTATCCTACTGAATAATACGATAAATTTGATGTTATGCAGTGCCTCAGCATATAAACATAAATACACTTGTTAGTTATGAATGTGATGCAATGATATGCCTACACACACACCCACACATACCAACAAAACAACCCTCGCCAATAAACCCGCCACAATACAAAACAAAAGGAGGGACTAGTTTCTCAACAAACTTTCAAAAATAAAAGGGCTACGTCGTAGAACCTTCGCTTTGATACACCTTTCTCTCAGCGACGCCAATCAAAGTCTTCATTGATCGTCCTCTCTCTCAATGACGCTAATCAATGGTGATCCCTGCGCAGATTTTTTGACTTTCTTGATAAGGCCTTGAGCCTTTTCTTAAAATTATATTTCTCGCAAAAAGATTGACACTTATCCCAGAAAGAAATTCAAAAGGATTCAACCCAATGAATGTAACATAACGTATTTATTCCAAAAACTATAATTTAATTGTTTACTTTCAAATTCTACAACACAATTAAGCCTAATCGCTTTTTTTACATAAACAACGCATATCTTCGTATAACTTTTTGCATTTGAAAATATCATTTCCAAATTATCAAAAAGCAATGCTTTTCAATGCCATTATGAATATGTTATGCCAATGAAATGAATGAATATTACATATATCAATGCAATTCAATTGCTACGCTACACATATTTCATCATACACAAATAACTACAATAATGAAAAAAAAACAACTTTTACAACACGTAAACAAAGCACGGAAACCAAGACAAGTTTACACGTAAAAGGTATGCACATAAATTCATACTTATATTGTTATTTCATAGACTACTTATACCTCACAAGTCTATGAAAACCTCCAAACAATCGGTCAACGTCAACTCGACAAACCGACTTTGAACCTTACCGAAAAATTTTAACAATGCACTTCAAATCAGACCCAACCTATAAATAAAAGAAAGGGTTTTGATGGCCTAACATGTTTGGAATTAATTCCCAAAAGGAATGAACCAATCGGAGGTGAATAATGAATAATAATAATAATAAATTGTAAAAGGCCGGACCGGTCCCCGGCTTTCTTGGACCGATCAACAAAGTAGTTCAAAAATTAGAGTATTCTTGAACCTGTCCACACCTTCCTCAAACCGGTCCAAGGTATTTTGGAACATTTCCAGAGAAAACAGAGCACTCACGGACCGATCCACACCCTCCGGGACCGATCTGGGTTTCCCTAGAACTAATTTTTATCAAAAACAACACAATTTGCAATCGCAGAAAATCCAAAAAAATCTATTTCAAAGTTACATAAAAGTATGTAAATTCTCGTTCCTCAAAAAATGAAAAACAAGGCCCGAGGATTCTCGTGTGGACAAAACTCAATTCTTCTTCCTCTTCGCCCACGATTTGATCCAACAAACTAATTCGGATTGCTACAAACCTATAGACAAAAATGATCATCACAACGTAAAGAACAAGATAGATAACTTTATTTCAACATACCATAATGGGACGGAAATCGAGACAATATGAACGAACAAGATAAAAGTCCAAACTTACCTCAAAAGGAAGCCCTCGCAACAAGGAAGTTAAAATATATATTTATATTCGACGAACGATCAATCGAGCTTAATGAAACAAGACTTGATTGTTTGTAGCTCAAACTCACACCACACATTCACACTTTCTCACTCCCTATACCCGGTCAACAAAGGAGAAAAATGAGAATGGAAAAGAAGACTTGTGACTACTCGACTCCCATACGCGCCACACATATTCGCCAACACAATATTACATAACACGATAATTTTACCAATTTTAATAATAAATAATATTATTAAGCGAAAAATTTTCTCGGAATTTCTGTGACGTTACATCCCCACATTCAGAAATTTTGTCCCTGAAATTCGCATATACTACACAACAACAGAAAAAGTACCAAAATCAATAAAAAAAAAAACTCTGGATACTTTGCTCCCATCGACTCTTCACGTTCCCACGTCATTTCTTCACTCGAACCACTCTTCCATAATAGTTTCACTAGGCAAATCAATTTTCGCCTTAATACTTTTTGTTTCACATCAAGAATTCGAATAGGCTTAACCTCAAACGAAACATCTTCTTCGACATGAAGGTCTTCAAAGTTAATCACATGCGATAGATCCCGAATATATTTCCGCAACATCAATATATGGAATACGAGATGAATGCTTGACAACTGTAGCAGTAACACAAGCCTATATGTCATTTTACCCACTGCTTCAAGAATTATGAAATGACTTATATATCTTGGAAATAGTTTTTCTTTGTTACCAAACTGCATTATCCCTTCTTCGGAGACACTTTCAAAAACACATGTTCGCCCCACTTTGAATGACAATAGACGTGTTCACACATCCGCGTGGCTCTTAAAATGACTTTGCTTCGTTTCCAACTATTGTCTAATCAACAGAACATTCCGAGTCGTCTCTTATACCAATTCTGGACCAAGTAATGCACCGTTACCAACTTCAGCCCAACAAATAGGAGAACGACATGGGTGCCCAAACAAAGCTTCAAAAGCCATCTCGATACTTGAATGGTAGCTATTATTGT
>MKEJ01059732.1:0-18670 GCA_001753735.1 Embelia ribes
TTTTGTTCTTTTCTTATTAGGATCGAGTCTCCGGGTTTGCAGAAATTCTGGGCGTGACATAAACTTAGTCATAATTTCATATTAAATGATGAAGTTGTACTCTTTTAGTCTATTACGTGGTGAATTTTTTTCTTCTTAAATATTTGTCAATTGTTATTTGTTTAATATTATAAAATATTAAGCCATAATAATTCTTAACAAGAAAACAAAGATATATATCAAGGAGAAGAAAACATTAAACATATTATAGAAAAATATAAATATAGTATTTGATACTAGGAAATTACCCGCAAAGGATGGGTAGGGTAGGATGGGATAGAGTAGGGTAGGATATGAGCATGCATTTTTTCTGTTTTACCCGACCCTATTCGATTCAAAAAATCCTCGAAGCTAACGAAACTCGACTTATTCGAAATCCGCTTTGTCAGGTCAGGTAAGATTGCCACCCATAAGTCACAGATGAAAAAGTCGTCCATTCGAGTAGCACAATGCCCACTAAAGGACTGGTTGCAAATTTTTTCAAAAGCTTAGGGTCAAAAAGTAAATAAATTAGGCCGTCCCAGTTTGGGAATGTTAATATTTTTTAAAATTCACTTACTAAAGCTACTTATGAAAATTAATTTTAAAATTGGGTATAATCATAGTGTATAGTAAATAAATTTTAAAATTACTTCGATAAATAGTATAGTGTTTGTTATTCATAATTTTTTTATTATAAAAAGACAAGAGTAACTATATATAAGGAATATAAGAAATATAATTGAAGTTGTTATGTTAATTAATGGGAAAAAAAATATAAATAATTTTTCAAAACATCCCTGTAATTGCTTTTAAAAGTACTTTTAGAAAAGCAAAAGTAGATAATTAAAAATAAGTATTATAAATTTATCAAATATTTTAGATTATAATTTATAAAAAATAAAAATAAAACTATATAGTAAAAAGCAATTCCAAACCGACACCCAGTGTGATGGGACCAAACGTAAGATTAAAAGTTAAACAGGGTCCATTTTGTATTTAGACTCTTGGAAAAATGATCCCTGAAAGAATGCATTGACAAAGGGCGCGTGTCACACACTATCGGAACAATAATTACAGTAATCTCGCATAAGTGGCGTGTAAAGTTTCCATGATTTTAATTTTCTGTTCTGTTTTTTTGTCCCCATTTAACATTGGTGGCATATCTACTTTTTCTCTCTATATATAAAATTTTATTTTTAAATTATATTTTTATAACTCATATTTTGCTTCCAACTATTACACTATTTAGGAAAATGTTATTCCTTTTTCCTAAAAGTAAAATGCAGTACATTATATCCATCGTGAGACATATGGAGCAGCTGATATTTTGGAGTAATGGCATGATTTTCTCACATTCTATCCTTGCTAGCCAACGTGTACACGCATTGCGTATATATATAATTCAATTGTTGAACATTGTAATTTTTCCTTTGATGATTTTGAGTGCAATTTTATTAATTAACAATTATAATGTGATAACCATAATTTTCATAATATTAATTATTAAATAAATCACATCAAAATATTATGACTATGATAAAAGTTTTTTCCTTTACATAAAATAAATTTAATAATAAACTGTTAATATATTAAGCCACACATTTTTACAACCATTATGGATCATCCAAGGCATCTCAATATTATAAATTGACATCTACATCGAAATAAAAAATACATGACTTTTGCATTAAAATTTTAAATAATTAACCATATTATAAACATAAATTTTTGCTATAACATTTATCCATGCAAGTTTGTTCATTTTCTGAAATAAAATTTACCAAAATTTAGTACTGCATTTGTATTTTTTTGGGAAATTAAACTATTACGTGACCAAATATCTACATCGAACAATCAAAATAGAAAAGAGAGCATAAAATTTTACTCAAATTTATATGATTTAGATTATAAACTTACAAAATTAAACATCAATTACTCATTTCAACACATATTCTATCAAGTCGCAAATCCACATGGCATCGTTAATCGGTCTAGGCATGGCTTATCTGAACTCGTTTCGATCCTACTTTATGCTACTTGGAGTAATTGCTTGTCTGAATTGCAAAAAAAATTTAGAGAAAGGTCGATACATTGATGTTGTGTTTGAGTAAGTAAAATTATTTATTTTTTAATAATAGGATTGAATAAATATAAAATATTTGCTTTCAATTATCACGGCAGCATCTTATTAGATTAAATAACTATTAAGGGATTTAGTCAATGTATGAACTAGTTACAAATAAATAGATAGAGATATTTAGATTTATCAACAAGGTTTTAATATATTAAGATGATTTTTTTGAATTTACAATTATGACCTTATATTGTTGAAACTCTAGAATAGATTGAACAAGAATAATTTAGGAAGTGAAAAAAGAGTAAATATTAATAGGAGTTAGTAGTTTTAGAGTAGAGTTAGATTTGTATACTAAATTCATTTTTTCTTTTATATATATAGAGAGAGATTAATTCATACAAATATAAATATGAGTATTTTTATTGGTCTTTTTTTTAAGTGATTGATTTATCTATTTTTTTCATTTGAGAAATTAGAAATAAAAATGTGTAACAAGGATTTTTTTTATGATTTTAAAAGATCACCAAAAACTGCCAGCTTGGTTTGCTGGGTGGCAAGTCTAATATTTATATTACAAACTTAATTTTTATAAAAATTATAAATTTTTTATTATTAAAAAATATTTTTAAATTTGATTGTATAATATATAATTACTATGATACTTTTTTGAAATTATTGAGGAAGACGGTAGACGGGTGCAACCATAATTAAAATTAACCTTTTTGTCAGAATTTTTTGGTAAATCTTTGACTCAAAAGTTAAATAAGAAATAGCAGGTGGGAAGCATAAACCGAAAAGAGTCAAAACTCGCAGCTCAAAATTTAGTGAGAGCGAAAGTTAAAAAAGTAACTGAGAATGAGGATTGAGAACGAAAGTATTATATATATGAAGAGTTTGTCACTTAGGATCTATCAAATACTCTTTATTTGGTTGTAATTTAAAAGTTAATAAATTGTATTATTTGGAATTGCAGAAAAAGCTAGCTAAAGCTAATCTAAAGCGTAAAGTTTTTTTGAGAAAAAAAAAATTATCTAAATAGTCCCAAACTTAAAAATGAATCCCGCAAATAAATTGGAATTTTAAACCCTTACCAAACAAGTCCTATACACACACACACAGACAGAGATATATATATATATATATATATCTTCTTTATTTTCCTCTCCTCTTTTTTTTTTCCCTCCCCACTTCTCCTTTTGGGTGTTGAGCTCACCAGTCACGCAGTGATGACCTCGGCATGAGTGACTGAAAGCTGTATCTGTACATATATATATATATATATATATATAAGCATATATCAGGGCCAAAGTTCGTTCTCATTCCAAAGATTGCTTCTTTTTGCTCTGCATTCCCTCTCTCTCTAGATCTCTCTCCGCCCAGGTATAAAAAGAGGGAGATTCGGCAAATTTGCAAGTTAGAGAGAGAAAATCAGGGCCAAATCATGGGAACAAGCTCATTCTCCAAATGGGTTTTGTTGCTCTGTTTTGCTCTGTTTTTGGGGTCTCACTTAGCAGAGGGCACTGTGACCTACGATAGAAAGGCCATTATAATCAATGGACATAGGAGAATCTTAATTTCTGGGTCAATTCATTACACTAGAAGCACCCCTGAGGTACCCAATTTACCCTTTTTTACTATTTTGTCAATTACTAATTTTTTTTTTTCATTTATTTTAGTTATATTTTGTTTTTAATTTATTGGTCATTCATTATCCTTGCAACACCCCTGAGGTACCCAACTACACCATTTTAACTATTTTTTGTCTATTAAAGTTTTTATTTTAATATATTGATAATTCAGTACCTTGAAGCACCTCCTGAGCCACCAATTGACTCCATTTTTCACTATTTTGTCAATTATTTTTTTTTGCTTTTTATTTTAATTTATTGGTTAATTCACTACCTGAAGCACCCTGAGATACCCAATTCACCCCATTTTCACTATTTTGTCAATTAAAATTTTTCCTTTTATTTTAATTTTTTGGTTAATTCGTTACCATGCAGCACCCCCTGAGGTACCCAATTTACCCCCATATTCACTATTTTATCAATTAAAATTTTTCTTTTTCTTTTATTCTAATTTATTATTTAATTCATTACCTCGGAAGCACCCCTGAGGTACCCAATTGCCCCATTTTCGCTAGTTTGTCAAAATTATATTGACACAAATTTTATTTCCTTGCAGATGTGGGAGGATCTGATAAACAAAGCTAAAGAAGGGGGGTTAGATGCTATAGAGACATATGTTTTCTGGAATGTTCACGAGCCCACACCTGGCAATGTGCTTAACTTGCTCTCTCTTCCACTACTGACCATAATTTCTCTCATTTAATTTCTCAATCAATTGGGAAATCTATCTAGATCAGAAATTTTCCACAACAGTGTTAATTTTTTTTTTTTTTTGGTAAAAATCACAAGATGATTCCTACATTATATTTCTGAATGGGTAAATCTATCATTCACGGTTTCTCCATTGAAAAATTAATTTTTCTAGCTAAACTATAAAATCCTAGTTAATATTAGGCTAACACATTTTTTACATTTTTATTGCTAAGTAAACACTGATTATTTCAATAATTTTAAGAATTTACATTGAAAAGTTTGTGTGTAAAATTGATTTCTGTTAAAGAAATTACTACTTTATAAAAAGTTTGATTTAGAAATTAAATGAGAAATGCGGGTCGGAATGCCTTATATCTTGTTTTTCTCTGTTCTTAACTGGGTATTAATTAGTTTTTTTTTTTTTTAATCATTTTAGTACAATTTTGAAGGGAGATATGACCTAGTGAGGTTTATAAAGACAATACAGAAAGCAGGACTATACGCTCAACTACGCATTGGCCCTTACATTTGTGGGGAGTGGAATTTTGGGTACATTTTTTGGCCCTAGATCCAATTTCTACTCTCTAAATATTTTGCAATTTGAGGCTTTTTCTTCTTTTTTTTTTTTCCCATCAATTTATGGGGTTGATTTTATTTATTTTTTATTTGTGATGATTGTGATTTGTGCAGGGGATTTCCTGTTTGGCTCAAATATGTACCAGGGATAAGCTTCAGGACGGATAATGAGCCGTTCAAGGTCTCCAATTTTCTCTCTCTCTTTTTTTTTTTAAATAAATTGGTTAATAGTTAATTACTTGTATAAGTTTCGTTTGGTTCTAACTTTTAAACAAATAAGTCAGCTTATTTCCGTCAAAGAAAAAAAAATGATACATCCAACTTATTTAGACCAAACAACAAATAAGCCAAAAACTATTTAGCTTCTAAGCAAAAAAGCTGATAAGCTGAAGTTTATAATCTGCAATTAAACACGCCCATAATGTATATAGATCAATTTAGCAAAATGGAATATGTGTGTTGTTATACGGACGAATAATCATGTACAATGGGTGCACTTTGTGTACCGATTGTTGGTATGTGATTTATTTTTCTAGCTTATTTTATTGCACTATGTAAGCAAATATAATTTTTCTTATACGTGTTTAAATTAAGTTTAAATTAAGTGTATTTAATTTATTTTTAACAGATGGCTATGAAAGGGTTCACTGAGAAAATTGTGAACTTGATGAAGAGTGAGAATCTGTTTGAGTCCCAGGGTGGCCCCATTATCATCTCTCAGGTATAATCTTTAACCATTTTTTAATTGTATATATAGTTACGAGAAATTCGAATATTTGAAAATCTGAATGTTTATTATCAATGTTTAATAACTATTATTTTTCCATTTGAGTTTTGAGTTCATGATAGATCTCAGGGATATCTCACGTGATAACTTAATCTTATAAAAAAGAAAGGGGAATCTTCCATCAATTTAATAAGCTTTATGCTAAATTGATTAATTTATGATGATTGATGATGGTGATGACGAAGTTGATATATTTTTTTATGTTAGTAATTATCAAAATATTAAATAATCAGAAAAATAATGAAGAAATAGAAAAAATTATTGCATATATTCATAAATATTTAAAGAATTTTATGGACAGAAAAATTAGATAGTTGTCTTTCAATTTTTTTGACTTTTTTGGACGAAAAAATAAAAATTTGCATTTTATTATCATGTTTAATAGGATTATGTTAATTATAAAAAGAAAATATTTATTAATAATAAATAATGAGAAAAATAATAAATAAATGGAAATAATATCTCATATGTTCACGAATCATTAAGAATTTTATAAAGATAAATTGGATATATATGACTTTTTTAAACAGTAATATTTGAGAATTTGTATTGGAATTTGATTATCAAGTTCAATAGTTATTGTTCATATAGATTTTAAATATATTTTGGGATATTAAACTAATTTGATGAATGATGACGGCGATGATGACGTAAGTTGGTATTTTGTTTTGTGGAAATTTGTAGATTGAGAATGAGTATGGGCCTCAAAGTAAGGCACTTGGGCCTCCGGGTCAGAATTATATGAAATGGGCTGCGGATATGGCGGTAGGCTTAGGAACAGGTGTCCCCTGGGTCATGTGCAAGGAAGAAGATGCCCCTGATCCTGTGGTAACCACACTTCCTTTCCAAATTTCGATAATTTTTTTTTCCAAATTTTGATTTTGAAATAAGTGATGCAATTTGGATATAATACCAAATTCATGTACCGAGCTGTACAAACACTTGTATAGTCAGTACAGAAAGATCCTGTATGTTGATCCTATTTTAAGAAAAAATCATTGCACATGATGTAATATATAGTGCATCATTTTACATAATTTCTATACAAAGCTTTTGGTAAATAATAACAATTTGGTTCTTTGAAATTCTTGAAATGTATTCGATTTTTCGTTTTCTAGTCGGTGCTACTGGCTTCCCTTGATATCGTTTGTTCATGCATGCAATACTTGAGAATTATCACAGTATCTGTATATTGATCTTTCGAAAATACCTGGCATACATAATTTTCTACATACATTAGGATGTGGCCATGTTTTTTCTGCAACTTTGAAGTACTTCCATAAATGTTTTTGTTTATTAGGAACCAATACAAAGCATAATTATGTGTATGTAGCACCATATACCTTTGTAGTGATTCTTTGTTAAATAGGGGCCGCGAGGATTGCGACCACTTAGTAACGAGACTAATGCTTGTCTCTCTAGTGTGTGACGTATATAATGTTTAATTACACAAATAATCATAGTAATTTGAGTCCTTTCATTTTCATTCTCTGAGTTTCAATTGCATCAACTAATTTTCGGAAACCTATAAATCGTTTAGGCTTTTGGTATAGGTATAAAAAAAAGCGACATGTTTCTTGCAATTTGTCTTTCATAAATCTCTACATGTTTTTCAAAGAAAATCCTGGTGACTCACTCGAATCCAACATACCATTATCCAATGGGCTCATAGGCCGTATTGATGTTACGGTCTGTTACGCAAAAAAGAAAAAGATCAAGAATTCTTGTTTGGTAAACATGAAATGAAATGGAAATATGTTAAGTTAAAAGCATAGAACTTCTTGACATGCCAGAAAGAGCCCTAAGTTATTTTGATATGTTTTTGAACAGATTAATACATGCAATGGCTTCTACTGTGACAGTTTCACCCCAAACAGACCTTATAAACCTACCATTTGGACTGAGACTTGGAGTGGCTGGTATAACATTTATTCGGGATATTTGTTTCATGCTAACTAATTGTACAATTTCAACCATAAGATAATTTTGGTAGTTTATCTTTGCTTGAACTTTGAAGGTTTACGGAGTTTGGTGGCACAATTCACAAGAGACCAGTGCAGGACTTGGCATTTGCAGTAGCTAAATTCATACAAAACGGTGGATCTTTTTTTAATTACTACATGGTTGGTTCTCGTGCCCTTTTTTACCTATGGGAGGTTAAGAAACATGTACTTCTTGTATGTTAAATTAAATTCATTTCTTGAAATGCGTGAAACAGTACCATGGAGGGACCAATTTTGGAAGAACTGCCGGGGGCCCTTTCATCACCACGAGCTATGACTATGATGCTCCTCTTGATGAATATGGTGAGTCTTAGAAAAATTTAATTTTCTTTTTAGTATAAAAATACCTCTTAGTTTTTTATTGTTATTCATAATTATGACTAAAAACCATTGTGTGAGGATAACAAGTTAGGCTTGTTTGGATATGTGGGTTTCAAATGAGGATTTTTGAATTTGAAATCCCTAGAGATTTGGATGTTGGGGTTTAAGTTTATAGGGAGTAGTTCATGAATGCCATGACTTGAAATCCGCATTTGTGTTTTGTTTGGCCTTGGACATTATGGATTTCAAATGACTAGTTTCTACAATGGGTTTTGAGATGCACACCATTTCAAATCTTTCTATGGACTCATTGGCATCACAAGAAGGCCTATGGATTTAAAATCCACCTATCTAGGCAGAGCCTTACTCTCGGAATTATGTGTGGTTGTGGTTTTCAAATCAAGTAGAAGCACTCATCTCACAGTTTCACAAACACTAACGTCTTTTCATGATATTTTATTGTTATTGATAAACTAATGCTCGTGAAGGTCTTATTCGCCAACCTAAATATGGTCATCTGAAGGAGCTTCACAAAGCTATCAAGATGTGTGAGCCAGCTTTAGTTTCAGCAGATGCTATTGTCACTCATCTAGGAGACTCCCAACAAGTAATTATCATTTCCATATGATCCTCAACCTTTCCATTCTTTTATTATGCATACACATATATGTATGTATATACATTCACATACATACATGAATGTATGTACATTATCCCCTGCCAAAAGAAAAAGCTTCCAACTGAATTTGATGAATGCCTTCTTTTCCAGGCTCACGTGTATTCTTCTGAAGGGGGAGCTTGTGCAGCTTTTCTGTCGAATTACAACACCAAGTCAACTGTGAGAGTGTTGTTCAACAACATGCACTATTATTTGCCACCTTGGTCCATTAGTATCCTCCCCGATTGTCGGAATGTTGTTTTCAATACCGCTAAAGTATGTTTAGCTTTTGCTTGTGGTCGATTTTCTTTATCCAAAAATATGATTATGGAAATGTCTTCTGATTTACTCAAAACAGAAAACTCATAAGAAAATTACCGGAATTTTAGGAATTTAAACTGTTGCTTTCTTTGCATAATGATTATTGTTTATCATTACAGGTTGGAGTTCAAACGTCACAGATGCAAATGGTGACTAGTAATGCTGAGATGTCATTGTGGGAAACTTATAATGAAGACATAACTTCTTTTGCTGAAAGCTCGACTTTTGCTGCTTTTGGTCTGTTGGAACAGATTAATGTGACTAGGGATGCTAGTGACTACCTTTGGTACACAACTAGGTCAGACTTAGCCTCCTTGAAATCTGCTTCATGTTATTGTTTTTTCCGCCTTTTTTGATTCCAATGGCTTCAAAGAAATTCGATTCCCAAAGGAAATCATCACAACTTGAGATGCATTCTTTCATATATTAGAGAAACATATTTACTTGCATAAAGGTGAATTTTCAGAAATAATTTGATCCAATCATACGGCCCATGTAAGTTATTGCTTATGTCCCAAGAAGGAGGGCTGTGAACACATGACAAAGTTGAGTCGTTGACAGTACACAGCATATTTAGAAATTTTAATGATGGCAGGGCTAGATAATAGAAAATTTTAGCATTTTAGCACAGTTTATCATAGTGTGACCAGACTATATGGAAACGGCTAACAGGTGCTCAGGACTACAAAATCAACATCTTATCACACAATGAGTATTTATCATAGTACCATAGAATTGATTGATAAATCTATGTTCTTCGTACTTTCCTCTTGGATATGAGTGCATGTTATGTTTCTGTAAGGCGGCTTCATGTCTATGAGGTAGACGTGTTCCTCCAATTTTCGTCATCTAACACTTCAAAAAGTCAAAAGATTGTCAAGTAATATTTAGGCATGCTTCTTACACCATTACACGTGACTGACTTATTTTTTAACAATTTAAAGTTGTGAAAATAACCTTACCCTCTATTTGTTTGCAGTGTTGACATCGGGTCATCCGAGTTGTTTCTGCGCGGTGGTAAACAACCTACTCTTGTAGTGCAGTCAACAGGCCATGCTCTTCACGTGTTCATTAACGGACAACTGTCAGGTACATTGTTGGTATCTTGGTTTTAAGAATGTAATTTTGGTCAATATACCGGTTCTCATAACTGTTCATTGTGAAATGAAATTGTTGTCTTATAGGCTATGCATTTGGGACAAGGGAAAATAGGAAATTCACATATACAGGGAAGGTGAATTTGAATGCTGGGAGAAACACAATCGCATTACTCAGTGTGGCTGTTGGATTGCCTGTTTGTACCCTCTCCCTATCTTTTCATTTCAAGACATTGTTTCAGATATATACTTTTTAAATTGTAATTTTGTGTAGGAACATGATACAAAAGAAATATTCTCTCCAACACATCATTTTTTTTCAGCCAAGTAAAAAGAATAACGTACTGTGTATATTCAGAAACAAATACTTTTATAAGTAAAAATGAATGCACAATGATCTCGAATTGTGGATAGGATAAATTTAAGAACACTTGTTATTCTTCTTTATGCCGATATCTATGACTTGATATGTTACCTAATTTTGGTTGCAGAATATCGGTGGACACTTTGAGACATGGAATACTGGAATCTTAGGCCCAGTCGCACTCCTCGGTCTTGACCAGGGAAAATGGGACTTGTCATGGGCGAAATGGACTTATCAGGTACTTTATGTTTCTGATTCCCTACAGCATTACGGTTATAACTACAAACTGTGTCTTACAAGTGCGCGTTGAAATAGGTTGGGTTAAAAGGAGAGATTATGAATCTGGTATCTCCGAATGGCATCTCATCTGTTGATTGGATGCAAGGTTCTTTGATTGCTCAGAAACAGCAGCCTTTGACATGGCATAAGGTATGAACATATAATGCTCTTTTTTTCCCATTTAAATGAAAAATATTGAAACAATCTCTTAAAACTCCGTAGTAGGTATGTGTCGAGCACTTATCAACATATTCACTATCATTCTGTGAAATGACAATTGAATCTTGAAATTAATTAGTGACTTCCTCTTATCCATATGAAAAAGCCACCAATGGCAAGGCTTCAGCATTTCGAGGATGTTTCTAATCTGCATAAAAAACCTCAGTATGTGGGTAAATTTTGAAAATTTTATTGGCAGGCTGTTTTTGACGCACCTGATGGAAACGAGCCGCTCGCATTAGATATGGGGAGTATGGGGAAAGGCCAAGTGTGGATTAATGGTCAAAGTATTGGAAGATATTGGACAGCTTACGCTACCGGTAATTGCAACGATTGTAATTATGCGGGCACATTTAGACCCCCAAAATGCCAGCTTGGATGCGGCGAACCAACTCAAAGATGGTAACCTCTTCAAGCCTTTTGAGTTTGTGTGTGTATCTTGATTGGTTCATTTATCGTGCATAAGAAAAATGTCATAGTATGCCTTGGTAATGATTTGGCAGTTCAAATTATTAGTAACAAAACTCTGGAGTTGTTCTTTCCTTTCTTTCTTTCTTTCTTTCTTTCTTTCTTTTTTTTTCTCCTCGTTACAAGCTGTAAATTTATTGATGCACAACATTAAGTGATAAGCACTACTTAGAATAGCATTTTTCTCTATATAAGCAAAATACATGTTCACTTGTATGTTTCAACCAAATTGTGCTTCGATAAATATAATGAAAACATGAAAAGGAAAATTTGTCACGGCTGATCGAATTGAGATTTCAGGTACCATGTTCCGCGCTCTTGGTTAAAGCCCACTAATAACTTACTAATGCTCTTTGAGGAACTTGGTGGGGATCCCACAAAAATTACGTTAGTGAAAAGAGCGGTGAGCAATGTTTGTGCTGATGTGGCGGAGTATCACCCTATGATCAAGAATTGGCATATCGAAAGCTATGGGATGGCTGTAGAGCCTCACAGGCCAAAAGTACACCTTCAATGTGCTGAGGGCCAAGCCATTTCGTCCATCAAATTCGCGAGCTTCGGTACTCCTTTGGGCACTTGTGGGACCTTTCAGCAAGGAACTTGCCACGCCCCAACTTCTTATTCCGTGTTAGAAAAGGTACATTGTGGCATGTTTCAAAATTTCATTGTTATCAGTTCCCATTTCGAAGACAAATATAACAAAAGTTTAGCACGTCTCGTATACTTCTGATGTTTTTGTTATATTTCACAGAAATGCATGGGGCAACAAAAGTGTTCGGTGGCCATAGCAAACAGTAACTTCGGGAAAGATCCGTGCCCAAACGTGTTAAAGCGATTAACCGTTGAGGCCATTTGTTCTGCAACTGCTCAGTCTGACTCAAGGGGTTGATGATATGATGAAGGATGAAAAAAAGTTAAACTATGCGAACCCAAAAAAAGAAGAATTACAAAAGGTAAAGGATAAACCTTTATTAGTTAGAACTTAGATTACGAATGCCATACTCTCTTTAAGGGAAAGACATTACCAAGGGTACATGGATTAGAGGTATTATGGTATTTTAATTCGAGGTGAGGCTAAAATGGCCTTTGCTGAGTAGCGATTTTACTAGTAAGTTTGTTGATCCTTGGTCCCTCGCCTTTTTACATGCCAAAGGGGTTACTAGGTGAAGCTACAATTTTTCACTTCTTTCTTCGAACGATTTCTTTCATATGTTTAGTTTGTAAATGTTCAGGAAAATCTATAATCCTGACTTGGTTCATACAAGGAGCGGTTCCTTATATGGACTTGTACTTGATTTATTTGATTTCTCCAAGTTTTTTAAGGGTCAGTGTAACCTTTTTAAATGTGTAGCACTTTGTGATAATTTATACACTTTGTTTGGTTTGTCGCCAGAAAAGTTTAATCTGCATTTCGGTTGTTACTTAAACTGTATGTGAATTAAAATATTGCCCATGTACTTTGTGGTCCTTAGTTTTCTAATTTCATCCCAAGTCTTTCAACCCAAAATTTATTTCGGAATCAATCAAAAAGTGAGGCCACGTGACAATGTGCGACTTTTTAAAGGGTGCCTAGGGCTTTTTGGTTATCTTTTTTCGAATCTCCGGGCTTAATGGTCAGCAGAAGGGTATAACTGATCAGCCTTAATTGCAACGACGATATTATGTATTGTTTGGTGGCAATTTTTAAGCTTCAATTTATTATAATTTTATTTAAAAACTGAATAATGTTTAGTTCACTTTTTAAACTTAGTTTATATACCGTTTTGGCTTAAATAGTATGAAAATTTTAAGATAGATATGTCTAATTTTTTTTTTTCTTTTAGTTAGAAATAAGTTAACTTATTTACTTAAAAATTGTAACCAAACAAACCCACTTTAGGATTTTGGGATGATGTAATATAGCTAACTTAATATTTTATAGAATAAGAAATTGCGACGATGAATAACTCAGACTCTCAGGCACAACTCTACCTTAAATAAACAATAAGCTTCTTTCTCATTGCACACATATAATGAGTAATGTATAAATGTGAAGATGATCAAGAGCAATCAATCAATTCATGTGCTTGTTAATAGTATCTATAAGCTTTTCTTTCTTCACTCCGACGACTCGGTCCACTATCTTCCCTTGTTTCAGAAACACGAATGTTGGCATCACGTCCACTGTAAAATCTTTAGCAACTGACTGAAAAGAGATTAAAATAAATAAATAAATATCGATCGTTATAGCGTTATCGTATAAGATTAACATTGTCTAATTTTTTTGCCTTTTTACCTGAAGTTCATCGACATCCACCTTGAGGAAGATGACATTGGTCAATTTCTTGGCTAAATCAGCCAGAAATGGTGAAATAAGCCGGCATGGTCCGCACCATAAATCAGTGAAATAAACAACCATCTGCATAAATATGAATATATATATACCAACTAAATGAGTATTGTGTTCATTATCTTCTTACGAAAAATAACAGATTGCAGTGCCAAAAAACAAAAAGATGAGTAACACAGATTGATAGGCTCATATCAAGGGAGACCAATCCGATGTAAGAATAAAAATTTGGTAAATTCTTAAAGAAAGCATCTGCAAATGAAATAATTTTTCTAAAAAATAAGTTTTAACTGAATGCTAGGCCACCATCATTACGAGTTATATTTCCAACTAATTGCATAAACAAACAGTGCCATGCAGAGTTACAGAAAAACATTAAATCTACCGTAGGAAAAAAAAAAACCAGAAGAAAAATGATACTTTCTCCTTTCATGGCACGTAAAAATGGAACCGAGAAAAAATAAAAATCTTGTGTAACCATCATAAAACAATCCCATCACTCGGTTGGTATAAAATTACCCTACGGACGGTGGAGGGAAGCTTCATTTTTACAAGAAGTCGTAATGAAAATAAAATCATGCCATACCAGTTCGTTGGAATAATTTCCCTTCCGGAGCTGCTGGTTCCATGCATCTCTAGAGTGGCAGCCAATTACGTGTGCCATTTCTGCTTATCTCCCCTTCTCAGTCTGTCTTACCAGAATGAAATCGTAAATGAGAACAGATAGGCAGACTAAAAACACCGATGATGTTCTTTGTTTTAAACCCGAGGTATGTGTTATATATATAGGCAAAGATCCCGCTTCTGTTATTACCCCAATAGTATAAAAGTTTACAAGCTGTTGACAGTGTGGCGATAACGAATAGACGGAAGTGGTCCAATGCTCCTAAAGATGCTTTACTTCCACTCACTTGAAAATGAAAACTACGCGAGCAGTATCTAGGCACTCAAGTGAGAAGCCAATATGGCTCATAACATCTCAATTTACATTCTTCATCTCTTTCTAAATGGAACGAAAGGAATAACAATGGGCTGTCATGCAGAAACAGAAACATCAAACGCAAATGGGCCGTAAATGGAATAACAACCTTGATCTTCCGCTGCGTGTAGAATTTGCTGAAAGTGACCAAAATAACAACGATGTTCTATATGTATAAATTCAAATATGCAATGATTCAGATTTTCTTATGGTGACATTTTCTGGCTCTATACAGCTAGAAAATGATATCTATGAAAACATGCAAATACAGGCTTACAACTGCTCATAGTAACGAATATGATATCATTGTTTCTAACAATTTCATCTGGCAGTACAAATTCAATTGCAACAATATCGTTAACATCATCCACAATCAAATAAAAGGGGTATAATATTTGGGATCACCTCGCGGTGGATTATCACCTCAACAAACAACAAAGATTTCGACAGACATGCAGAATTTCCACAAGCATGCGATCAATTACAGATGGTGCCAACTCAAATGCCAATAAACAAATACGCTATAGCCAGATGAAATTTCTGAAACAATAGGTACCAATGACAAACCAACCCACCAAAAGCAAGGCAAAGAAGGCCCAAAAAGTCAGAAAAGTCCATCCCCCAAAAGTAAGTCCCAAGCCAAATGCTACAAGGAACGGTAAAATCGATTTTATGCAAGCAGCGAAGCTCACCCAGCGTCCTTTGAGGAAGAAGAGAATCGCTAAGTTCACCACATTCCACCCACCAGACTGAAAACCCAGCCTGTTTAAGTTATTGCTTACAAAAGAGTGGCAATTGCATGTAAAGAGGTTGTAAGATCTGTGTTGGAATTCTCGTGTGCTTTTCCTCAATGCGTCGTCCCATGTCAGAAAATTCATTGTGGGCCCCTCTTGTTCGTATCTATCTTCACCTGAAGAGGAAGTTTGATCGGAACAGTTGCCGCACTGTAAAAAATAAGGTTAAGTAAAAACAAGAATGTAGGTAAACATAAGTTGGAATTCAGCATTAAGCACCAGGAACGGATAAAATCCATGTTATTCTGAGAGATAAAAATTGCTAACTCCACAGTTTAAACTTTCAACATCAAATATTGCTACCTTATAAAAATTGGTCAACGAATAAATTTGAAGAAATTAATAATAATCAAGAGTTGTTTGTAAGAGGGTGAAAACCCATAGTTGAGCCAAGACCATACTACTCAAAACCTATGTTACCTGGTACCCAAGTCCCCTTGAAAATGCAATTCTAATTGTGCAGATCCAATTGTTGCGCGTTCCCAGTATATGTGTATATATGGATGATCCACCTAATATATATACATATGAACACCTCAATACACAAAACTCCCACATTGCTACGTCTAGGGAGGATTGGTCCGATGTACGCAACCTCACCGCTGGAAAACTGTGTCCAAGAGACCAACTCGTGATCTACAAGTCGCAATGAAGACGTGCGTGACCCTAACCTATATAAATTCAAGTTAAGGCTTTATACACTACTAATATCAATTTTAGGAAATGATGAACATGGAGCAACTATGATAATCAGATATCATGTAAATAACAAACCATCTCCATATGAAAATACGGAAATCAACATGTGAAAATATATAGATGGAGATGGACGACCCAATGCACAAAACTCCCACATTGTTGGGTTTGGAAGGGTCTGATGTATGCAACTTTACCTCTGTTTCCAGAGAAGTTGTTTCCAACGGGACAAACCCGTGACCTATAAGTCGCATTAGAGGTGTGCATGGCCCTAACTTTACAAAAATTCATGTTAGGGTTACAAACACCACCAAAATGTATATATGGAGATCATAATTACAAATTTACAATTCCTTTTGGAACAAGAAGAGAGAAACTAAACATACTCGGAGATACAACACATAGCAGTATATGCACATGTGCATATGTCGCAGACAGCTTCAATGCCAAACAGTGAACCCACACAATGATTCCATACCCAAGTGCTGAAAAGGTACAGAATCCGAATAGCAAGAAAAGAATCCCTACCCATTACCTTTTCTTTGCTTATCTGTATATAGCGGGTGGGTGCACCGAATGTGAAGTTGTCTACACATACAAAATTAGGGCCTGCAAAGTCCAATATCACTCCATCTTCTCTGCATATTCCCACGTGGCCTATGAATGGGATTAGCCATGAAATAACAGGAAGTGGGCTCCAAACGATGCAACACGGAAACCGAGCTCTCCTTGGATCGATTTCCATAGTTTGAGGCCCTCCTTGTTCGGTCATTACATGGCGCTCAGCTTCCGCATTTGGTTCCATTCTCAGAAATGCAGAAAGGAACTTGTGCACTGTAAGATTCATAGAGAAATGGAACATGCAAATACAAATATAGATGCATCAATATTTTCTAGAGCATGTACAGGATAAAAACAAGTAATGTAAAACAACGTGCAATGCCACTACATGTAAACAAAAGCAAACATTCGAGTGCCAAGAATCTAAGGAGATTGTAGTAGCTGAATTAATCATATTCTTCGGTCCATTAGTTTAACACTCATTAGTGGACTACACTTTTCGGCATGACTAACTAACAAGTGATTTTCAAACAAACTACCCAAGGTATATGCTCTGCTATGATCTGAATTAAAACCAATTAGGTTACCCAAAAGTTATAGTTACAGATACTGGTTGTTACAATTCTGCTCTAATCTTACTCTGAAATCCACTTCATATCTTGCCCTAATGTCGTACGAGCTAGTTAACATACAACAAAAATGCATTAAAAGCCATACGTGCATTGGTGTGGATAAAGAATAATGGAGATCTATAGTGGCATTTGGTTTTCATATGCATATTTTGTATGTTTTACAAATCTTTGTCCCATTATGGAAAGGATTTGAACGGGATGTACAATTTAGATTGTGGTATGAACTGAAATTGAAAATTATTATGGAATTAGTTATCTCTTTTTCCTTCTCCCTTTCTCTCTCGATTCTACTGCATCATGTAAGCTTTTCTCAATGTCTTCACCATTTAATACTAACATGAACCCAAAGCTGTAATTGATCTGTGTATTTTGTGTCAATAAATTTATTAATATGGGTCTCATTCTTAGTGCACTCCAACTAGTGCCCCCAAATGAGACTCGACAAGAAATTTTAGGGATAAAAATCAAGAAATTGCTCCCACTAGTGTATCCAATTTTAGTCGGAACCCAAAAGCATGGGGTTTGCTACAGTGCTCCTCTTGAACTAGGAGAGCACTATTCAATCTCCAGGTCTATATTTCAAGCTTAATATTGTGTTTGGTGCAATGCTTTTTTGAAAGAAAATGTGATAGAAAAGTAAATATTATACTTGAATTCATATTTTTTTGTGAATAGATTTTCTTTTTCGATACATTTTCTCACAATAAATTATTGCACCAAATGGAGCCTAAGGGTTTAGCTGCGAGCATTCTTTATATCCCAGCCTTCGAGGTTAGGGATCAATCATGAATAGATACTGGGAGTGCCCAAAATGTAACCAAAGAGCATTATATGTTCAATGGATTAGCACGAAAACTCAAGACCCTTTTTTCCGCGAGTGAAATTGTATCAACTGGTGGTGGTCCCGAGGGGCAGGCAGCGCGCCCCCACCTCGAAATTTTTCGCGAATTAAATATAAGTTAGAAAAAATTTCAATACACCCACCGCACGGATCCCGGATCGAAAAAAATTTATCCTGCTACTTAGGACAGCTTCCAACTCAGAAACCATAGGCTCGCTGCCACTGGTATCAACACATCTAAAAATCACTGATCAAAGATTCTTGAAAATACGTAAATAAACTAACTAAGATAAAGCAAGCAAGTATGGACACTGATTCAAGTGTAG
>MKEJ01059739.1:0-10025 GCA_001753735.1 Embelia ribes
AAAAAAAATTATTTTTTTTTAATATCCATATGTTGAATCTTAGTAATTGATTTAAAAATTAATAGTCTGGTCAATTCAGCAGATAATATTAAATATATGAATTAATAAAAAAATCAAATAAAAATATTATTTAATTTTAGCTAGTGATAAGAAAATCAACATACCAAATAAAGAATATTCGGCACCTCTCCAAATTTAAATAATCATTCATTGTCAATGTTATGTGTACAAGTAACATTATTTTATGATGGATTGAAACTTATGATCCACGAGCGATCGCAAATTTTGAAATTACTCTAAATTATTACTAAACAAATAAATTAGTGTCCATGTCATGTATAATTGCCGTGAGTTCTTAAGATATCGTTTTTACTAAAGGATGTAACTTGTAGTGTAGTAATTTTTTTATTCTATTACAACATTATCAAATATATATATATATATATACAGCTGGAAGTTACTTATCTTTGAAGACATTGGACATCACTTTTCTTTTGCATTTCAAGAATACTCATATCATTCTTATTCTCTTATGGAACATTCATATTTTTTAAAAAAAAAATTTGGGGAAGATACATATGTTCTCATCACATGTAAAATATAATATACAAAATGCAATTTTTGTACAAGCCACTGTTACAGCTAATGGCATATATTAAAATTTAAATCACAACTATTTATTATGATGATTGATCTTTATTTCGAGTTTAAGAAGCCTAGTTTAAATATTAGTATCTACTTTCTTTTAAAATTTGAAAGATAAATATAGAATTAAAACTTTCATAATAAGGGATTATTCGTTTACATCTTTTGATTAAATAAGTTAATTTATTTATAATTAAAAAAAATTGAATGCATTAAAATTTATAATTTATTTAAACAAAAATAACATATATACTCGGTTTAATAACTAAATTTATTAGTCGAATACTGCCCACGTTTTAAAAAAAAATTAAAAAATTAGAATTTATAACGGGTGACAAAATAAGTCCCGACTAGACTAGGTGGGAGTGTGCATACATATATATATACTTGTTAAAAGGTTTTTGTAACGCAACTATAGAAAAGTTTTTGTAACGCAACTATATAAAAGTTTTTTGTAACGTACGTGTAGAAAGGCCTTGGGTCTGCCACGTGGAACATAATAATGATTTAAAAGTTGACCACACAAAAAGTTGCTCAATCAAAGACGCACTAAGATATTGTCAAAAAAAGGAAAACGATATTACACAAGATGAGACGTGAGCAATGACGATTATTTATTGGTTTGATTGTCACACATTTTTAAATTCAAATTTGAATTATGATGAAGTATGTCCTCATAAATATTTGAATTACTCAGAAAAGATCCAAATGCAATGAATTTTGAAACAGACAATTTTGCTAGAACTTATAAATAAGAATGTTAGCTACAATTGCTGTATGTACAAACATGTGTGTGTGTGTGTGTGTGTGTGTGTGTGTGTGTAACACCGACACTGCAAACACATGCATAGCTCCACCTCGCACTTCCTGAACCGTTTGAGTAATTTAATTGAATACCTTTCCTGCATTTTTATATCTTCATCAAATTTGGATTCTTTTGTCAATGGTTAAGTCTAGTTAGTCATTTTCTTACCAGAACAAATAAATAAAAATAATTATCCAAAATGATTGAATCTGCATCTGAATTTCTTAGTTGTTCTTCGTTGTCCATTATACAATAAGTTAAATGCTTTTGTTTTCATTCTTATTATTGATACAACTTTGTAACTTAGATCTTGTACGTGTGTTTGAATTTTCAATTGGGCTATTTTCTTTGTAGGGAATGTATTCTATTAATTCTACTATCAAAAGAGACATAAAGTCCCTAAATAGGTATGGGTTTTTTTTTTTCCCACCGTCATGATGATTCTTAAATAACTTTGATAAGTATTTTGAACTTTATGATGTGTAAATTTGGTTCAATCATATTAATGGTGATATTGGTAATCATGCATTGCTCTTTGTTTATTGAGTTCACTTGTATATGTTGATGCAGAGTTTGAGTGGAAATTGGTGTCCGGAGAGAGATATGGAGGCTCTTTGGAGTGTGTTTTGTGAAAAATCCGATTGTTCGGCTAATTCTTGTAGCCCTGATTACGCTCATGTGATCAACCCGCACTCGTGTATCAACCATGCATTGATCATATGTTTTGATATACTACTCGTTTTTGTGTTTTTATTCGGTCTCATCCAAAAGAAGCCAATAGTTTATGCAAATAAGCCTGCTCAATTCCTTGGCATTTCGTGTTTACAAATCGTATCCGCCGTCTTCAATGGGGTTCTGGGATTAGTTTACTTGTGTTTGGGTACATGGGTTTTAGCAGAGAACTTAAGATCCAACCAGACCCTTTTGCCTCTTCATTGGTGGTTATTAGCTTTACTTAATGGATCAACATGGTTGGTTCTAGCCTTAACAGTGAGCCTTAAGGGGAGAAATTTCCAAAAAACAAAAATAAAGTTATTTTCTATTCTTGCCTTTGCAACTGCTGGGATTACTTTTGTTTTATCCCTACACGCGTCTGTTTTTATGAATGAAGTGTCGATTAAGGTAGCTATGGATGTACTATCCTTTGTTGGATCTGGTTTGTTGTTGCTATGTACTTTTAAGGGATTTAAGTACGAAGACATCAATAAGGCTCTCTATGCCCCATTGAACACCAATGGTGTCGATGGTAGCGGCACTTCCAAGCCTGCTGTCACTGTTACTGCGTTTGCCCACGCTAGCTTTTTCAGTAAGATGACATTTTGGTGGTTGAATCCAATGATGGAAAAGGGCAAAGAGAAGACGCTCGAGGACAAGGATATGCCCAAAGTGAGAGAAGAAGATGGAGCACAAGCTTGTTACTCGCAATTCATGGAGAATTTCAACAAGCAAAAACTAGTCGATCCCTCATCCCAACCTTCAATTATGAAAACATTGGTTTTATGCCATTGGAAAGAGATTTTTATTACCGGGTTTTTCGCGCTAATAAAGATCATCACTGTCTCCGCAGGCCCGCTACTTCTCAATGCCTTCATAAAGGTTGCGGAAGGTAACAAAAGCTTCGAGAACGAAGGCTATGTATTAGCCATTGCCCTATTGTTTGCAAAGACCACCGAGTCCTTAGCAGAAAGGCAATGGTTCTTTCGGAGCAGGCTTGTTGGTGTTAGAGTGAGGTCCTACCTCACTGCAGCTATTTACAAGAAACAACTCAGATTATCAAATGCTGCTAAAATGACTCACTCAGCGGGTGAGATAACGAACTATGTTACTGTGGATGCTTATCGAATTGGAGAGTTTCCCTTTTGGTGCCATCAAACTTGGACTACCATTCTTCAGCTTTGTTTAGCTTTGATAATCCTTTATAATGCAGTGGGCTTAGCTACAGTAGCATCCATGGCTGTTGTCATCCTTACCGTAGTTCTTAACTACCCACTAGCCAAATTACTACATAAGTACCAAACTCAGCTCATGATTGCTCAAGACGGGCGACTTAAAGCTAGTTCAGAAGCACTTGCGAATATGAAGGTTTTGAAACTATATGCATGGGAGACTCATTTCAAAAATGCTATCGAGAAGATGAGGGAGGTGGAGTATAAGTGGTTACGTGCAGCGCAACTGCGTAGAGCTTATAACAGTGTCCTCTTTTGGTCATCGCCCGTGATAATCTCGACGGCTACTTTTGCAGCGTGCTATTTATTGGGGATACCTTTGTACGCTAGTAATGTGTTTACGTTTGTAGCCACGTTGCGTTTAGTTCAGGATCCAGTTAGAGCTATCCCCGATGTGATTGGTGTCGTTATTCAAGCTAGGGTTTCGTTTGCTAGGGTTGTGACGTTTCTCAAGGCACCTGAATTGGAGAGTTCAAATATAAGGCAAAATTGTTGCATGGATATGAAGAGCCCCGCTGTTTTAATTACAGACGCAGATTTTTCATGGGAAGAGAATTTATCAAAGCCCACTTTGAGAAATATTAATTTCGAGGTTAGACCTGGTGAGAAGGTGGCTATATGTGGAGAGGTCGGATCGGGAAAATCAACCCTGCTGGCAGCAATTCTTGGAGAAGTTCCAAATATCAAGGGAAAAGTAAAGTTTCTGCTGCTAAACTCCCATCCGTATTAATTCTTTTGAAAATGAGAAAATCGGGTAACCCCACCTTTCATTTTTTATTAAATTTAAAAAGAACATAATGAGTTTTGTTCTAATATCTGTTTTGCAGATTCAAGTACATGGAAAGTTAGCCTATGTTTCCCAGTCTGCTTGGATACAAACAGGCAGTATAAGAGAAAATATTATATTTGGATCTGAACTAGATGATCAGAGATACCAAGATACTTTAAAGAAGTGTTCTTTAGTGAAAGATCTTGAGTTGCTACCACATGGGGATCTCACTGAAATAGGAGAAAGAGGAGTAAATCTAAGTGGTGGGCAAAAGCAGCGGATCCAACTCGCCCGTGCATTGTATCAAGATGCTGATATATATCTCTTGGATGATCCTTTTAGTGCTGTTGATGCACACACTGCTACAAGCCTATTCAATGTAGGATACTCTTTTGGTAGTTATTTTTCTGCCTTGGCAAAATTTTTTACTTGAATTTTTTGCCTACTGCTTATGTTGCCACTTCATCTCATTGTTTGTTGCAGGAATATGTCATGGAAGCTCTTTCGTCAAAGACCGTCTTACTCGTTACCCATCAAGTTGATTTTCTTCCTGCATTTGATTTTGTTCTGGTCAGTTGATTTCTCTTTCGGAATAAACAAAATCCTCTGTCTTGCTACTAGTGCAATTAATGCTAGATAATGGTGTCTGTGAAGTAGAAATTTGAACAACATTAGACATCTTTGTGGACTATATTCTACGTCACGCAGCAATTGTTACATAATTTGAACAACTTATATTGCCGTATACTTTAATATGGAACCTAATTGCTTAAACCGAAAAGAATCTTTCAGTGCCTTTTAACTATGTCTATGTTTAATGCAAATATTTGTCGTTGAAAATATAACGAAAAGGAAACACGTCTTTCATATGCACATACTTTTGCCTAGACATAACCTTTCTTTTCTTTGTATTCAGTAGTACAAGTCTTTTCATTGATATCTTGCACAATTCCATTAAATCATTTTCAACATTTGTGTTTTTGACAGTTAATGTCGGATGGAGAAATCCTACACAGTGCTCCTTATCACCAGTTATTATATTCAAGCCGAGAATTTCAGGATCTTGTCAATGCACACAAAGAGACAGCTGGCACCGAAAGGCTTGCGGAGATATCTTCATCACAGAAGCACCAAATTACTAAGAAAGAGATCAAAAAGACCCCTATTGATAAGATAGCCGAAACATCTGTAGGTGATCAGTTGATTAAGCTAGAAGAGAGGGAAGTGGGAGACACAGGTCTCAAGCCTTACTTACAGTATTTGAACCAGAACAAGGGCTACCTGTTTTTCGCAATGGCTAGTTTTTGCCACCTCATGTTCGTTATTGGCCAGATATTACAGAACACTTGGATGGCTGCCAATGTTGACAACCCACACGTTAGCTCATTAAGATTGATTACAGTTTATTTGGTCATTGGGTTGACATCTACACTGTTTTTGCTGGTTAGATCTTTGTCAGCTGTTGCTCTGGGTATGAGGTCATCGAGGTCATTATTTTCACAGCTATTGAATTCTCTTTTCCGAGCACCCGTATCATTTTTTGATTCTACACCTCTGGGGAGAATATTGAGTCGGGTAAGTGTACAATGTGACTAATGATTGTTGTTTATCCTTAAGGATACCCATGCTAATTTTGCTTTTACTGCCTTGTTTTCACTTTTTTTTAGGTCTCAACTGATCTGAGTATCGTTGATCTTGATCTTGTGTTCTGCTTCACTTTTGCTTTTGGGGCTACTTTGAATACATATGCTAATCTTGTAGTTTTAGCTGTTGTTACATGGCAAGTCCTGTTTGTATCTGTACCAATGGTTATTTTGGCGCTTCGTTTGCAGGTAATCCTTTGTAGTTGAACCTGTAATATTGCTTTTCTTTCTTATAATTATATGTCAAGTGAAACACAAACCATCAACTGTTGTTTATCAACTGTTGTCCATTTGCAACACAAATTACAGTGGTGATTTTGGCCCTAACTTTTGTTTGCATTTTACAAATGCACAGAGATACTATTTTGCTTCTGCTAAAGAACTGATGCGGATCAATGGCACAACCAAGTCTTTTGTTGCGAACCATCTAGCTGAGTCCATAGCGGGGTCCATGACAATAAGAGCTTTTAAAGAAGAGGACCGGTTCTTTGCTAAGAACCTCGAACTCATCGATACAAATGCTAGTCCTTTCTTCCATAGTTTTTCAGCAAACGAGTGGTTGATACAGAGACTGGAAATGCTAAGTGCTATCGTTATCTCCTCCTCAGCACTCTGCATGGTCTTGCTTCCTCCTGGAACATTCAGCTCTGGTACGTAATTTGTCTAATGGGCTAACCAACAACCTACATAATGAACTTTATTAAAAAGAAACAAATGAATTGAGGGGCTGTTTCTTACACCCGTCTAAATTTTCATGGATTGGAACATGTCTCCGGAGCTAATTTTGTAGTCAATACATAATTATGAAAATACTTGTCTAAATAGTGGAGACTGACTCTTAACTAATTAGTCCCAACCCTTCCTTTGGGACACATTGGTCTTGCATGTAGGGTTAAATAGTCCGGAGGAATTATTTGTCCTAAGTACAGTCCAGAGCATGAAAACATAACAAAGAAAGCAGTGGATTGAGCTGTGACAACGTCCTGTGAAACAAATGCTCCTAGTTAACTATTTCCGACAGAACACCCGGAACGAATAGATTTACATTGATTAACTAATTATTTCTTACGTGTTGCCTCATTGCAATTGCAGGATTTATAGGAATGGCTTTGTCTTACGGTCTCTCGTTGAACATATCCCTAGTAAATTCCATTCAAAACCAATGCACACTGGCAAATTTTATTATTTCTGTAGAAAGACTCAATCAATACATGCATATACCAAGTGAAGCTCCTGAAGTGATAGAAGAGAACACTCCCCCAGTTAATTGGCCTACTCTGGGAAAAGTGGAGATTCAAGATTTGCAGGTAAGTTTTGTCAGGTTTTTTTTTAAGTTTAATTATTCATATAATATCCATATCAACAGTCCTATCTTCCAATTAATTTTTCACACATTTTGAACAGATACGATATAGGCCAGATTCGCCACTAGTTCTTCGTGGGATAAGTTGCACATTTGAAGGAGGGCATAAGATTGGTATTGTTGGAAGAACCGGGAGTGGGAAAACAACTTTGATAAGTGCTTTGTTTCGCCTGGTAGAGCCTACAGGGGGGGAAATAATGGTAGATGGAATTGACATATCTACCCTTGGACTTCAAGATTTAAGGTCGCGTTTCGGGATTATACCTCAAGATCCTACCCTGTTTAATGGAACACTTCGGTTCAATTTGGATCCCTTGTCTCAACATACAGATCAGGAAATATGGGAGGTAAAACTATTGTTTGTTTGTATTTAGTAACCTTCTAGTAACAATTGATCATACAGAATGATGTAAAAATGTGTGAACCCTAAAAGAAGTCAATCAAAAGGCAAAAAGAAGGGGATTCATTAGCTCGTTATTTAGTAGGAACCCAGGAGGCAATTATAATAGGTTCCATCGCCCCATCATTTAATGCAAATTTAGAGCTTGTTACAGCTTTCAATCAGATTAATTATTTTTTTATTGCAGAATTAGAAAAAATGGATTAATTTAGCTTAAACCTTCTAACTTATTTAGGTTAGGAAAGCCTGAAGGCATGGGGCTTATGCCTAGCAGTGAAATGTACAACTTTTAAGCAAAAGAACAATTTTTAGAATTGTAGCCAACCAATTGTCCAAAGTTCAAGTATATAATTTACTGCAGAAAAGTAGTTGTCAATTGCTAATGAATGGCTTGTTTGTGGCATGAAAAGGTTATTGCAAAATGCCAGCTCAAAGATGCAGTTGAGGAGAAAGAGAAGGGCCTCGATTCTTCAGTTATGGAAGATGGTTCGAATTGGAGCATGGGGCAGAGGCAGTTGTTTTGCTTGGGTCGTGCCCTTTTGAGGAGAAGCAAGATTTTGGTGCTCGACGAGGCAACTGCATCCATCGACAATGCGACGGACTTGATTTTACAGAGAACCATAAGGACTGAATTTGCTGACTGCACTGTTGTCACAGTGGCTCATCGAATACCCACTGTGATGGATTGTACCATGGTTTTGGCCATCAGCGATGGTGAGCTTTTGTTGTTCCCTTTAATGTCTAACCGATCATTCTTGGACCTATTTTTTTTAGATCATTTGAAAGTTTAAATAGAATGATTTGGTTATTTGCAGGAAAATTAGTAGAATATGATGAGCCCATGAAGTTGATGAAAACTGAAGGTTCGCTCTTCGGGCAGCTTGTGCAGGAATACTGGTCTCACTCTCAATCTGCAGAATCTCTTTGAAGGTCACTGAAAATGGTTTAAGTTCATTTCAGTTGCACCTCGCACGCTTATTTATCTAAACGAGTTTGGAGGTTAGATCACATATGAATTCTAATGTATTCATATGGGTGTGCACCCAACTTTAAATCTTCGAACGAGGGGCAATAAAGGATAGAAAGATTTGAGCAAGGAGACGGGATATAGTATTTATCCAATAATAATTAAGGGCCCTTCCATTGCTACTGTATTCAAATGTACTCATGTGGGTGTACATCCACCTTCTGTAACATTCAAAAGCAACCAGACAAGGCACCCTTGATTGGAATAGAAACTTAAATCAAGAAATTAGACGAGTCGAACTGTAATATTTAGTTGTGCAAAGTCATTCATGTAATTGACATTAGAGAATACAATTGAACCAATCACAACGGCAAATTTACACTACTACTAACAAGGATTGTATCAACTCCTAATTGTCGTCCTCAAGGTCCTCCAAGAATGGCGTTCTCAATGTCCTCCCGGCTGAGCGCGTAGCTGAATCTTCTCTCTACATCTTTTTCTAGATTTCCCGGTCCAGTCTTCAAGTACCTGTATGGTAACATAATTCGTTCAGTATTTCTGTTCACCCTTTTCTCTCGACCGGTAAAGTGGGTTCTCTAAGATATATTCCTTTCATTTCCCCTTTAAATAGCTAAACAACATGTACACACAACAAAGAAACCGAAACATGCTCAAACAACATACCAAATATCAACAGCAAGCAAAATGTACTCGAGGTACAGCTTCAGATTGTATATGAATGAACTTTTCTTGGTTTCTTCGCCATCCCAACCATAGTAAAAAATTGAGGTTGGGCTTGCTTATGTTTCGAAAACAAATTTTATTCTTGAAAATGTTAGTACTTCAGCAGTCAGCTTTAGTAAATTGTTTCATAAAAAACCATATAGAGAGAATTATCTTGTCAAACATCTTCAGTTTTCGTCATGCTGAATGCAATCTTAGAGCATTAATGAAACAGTTGAAACCACAATAAATTCGTCTAGTTACAGCTTCTAAGCAAATAAGCCAGCCTATTTGTATATAAGAAAAAAACTGGATGTATTAAGCCAAAACAAGAAATAAACTCCGCAGCTAAACGCTGTACAGCTTTCAAACAAATAAAATTGGTACGTTTGAGCTTATAATCTGCAACTTGCTTAAATAGTAGTAATAATTATCAAACATGCCTTTGTACGTGGGTTTGCTAAATAACTACCAAATATGCATTTATTACGTACCAATTCGTAGACAGGTGGTGTATAGAAACTTTACTCGTATGGTATAGACATATGTATGATATATATAGTACCTTATATAGAGGTCGGTGACATCAAGATTGAGGTTGGCGCGCCAGTCCCCCTTCTCCACGGCCCACGCCGCCGGATCCTCTCCGGTTTGGCGGAACCCTAACCGCCTCAGCCACGCCTCGATGCACGGCAAGCTGTGGGCGTAGAGCGGCTTCTTCTTCTCCGGCAGCCTCTTCACCCACTCATCCTCCTCCTCCTCCT
>MKEJ01059740.1:0-16672 GCA_001753735.1 Embelia ribes
GACGTGTCCCAAAAGTCACGTAAATGGCATGCTCACTAATTCCGTCAATAAATTTGACAGAATCCATTTATGGTGTATCAATTGGACGAAAAAACCAAAGTATACAAATTGGACGAAATAAAAAGTGTCAGTGCACTAATTAGATTTTGGCTGATATGTTGGTATGCCAACAGATATTTAACCACAACAGATCTAATAACTTGAGAAGGGTCACGAAAACACGTCTATGTTACATAACATCAAAGTACAATAAGTCTATTTTACAAATTATTTCACCATCATCCAAGTTGCCTTTTCCTTCGTCAAAAGCAGTATTGTTTCAAACTACCCATGAAAACAAGAAGAAAGGATATTATCCATCAACTTTGGAGATGTTATAAAACAAAGGTGCGCCCAGAGTAATCGAGCCTCACAGTTGATTTAAAGCCATGTCACAAACCCATTAGTATCATTTAATATCATTTAACTAGAATTTAGAGCGTGCCATAACAAAATTCCACATTACACGACAATTTATACGAAATAAATCCATTTTACTAGTAGCAAAGTTGATTTGATATTACTCACCTGCGACCATAACATTACACCAGCCAAAAATGCAAGAGTGTGACTTATTTCATTCTCTGGGTTGAGGCCCAAATATAAAATAGTGTCCCCTGATCTCTGGATAAAGGAAAAATACGATTATAGAAAACTTATCTGCAAAGAACAGCCTTGAAATAAATGACGTCCAACAAACATCATATCACACCACATACCTTCCAAAACCAAGGCAATATGCCAAACCACAAAAGTGCAGAGTCCATCAATATCGTTACGAACTCATGAACAAAGTGGAAGTAGCTGACAGTAAAAATAAACAAATCAAGAGTCAGCCTTGAAGATTATAATAGTAATTATGATATAACGAAGAATAAAATAAGAGAGTTCACCAATGATTTAGAATTGAGGAAGAAAAACATAAACGAGAAATCATGTAACATACATTTTAATCCAATGCTTGTAAAGTAGTGCTGTTAAAAGCTTTCACTGCCCCTTAAAGGCACCAAGACCCCTTATCACCTGAGGCGCTAGATGCCAGCTAAGGCACTCACCCGAGTAAAGTAAGGGGCTAATTATTGTTTTTGCCAAAATTGCACAATCTCATGAAGTTATCGTCCATAGGCTTTTGTTATAGGTATGGGAATTGGTGGCAGTTTCTTGATTTATTATACGCAACCTAATTTCTAGTTTATACTAGTAATACTTGATAAGTAACAGCGAATGGCAATTATAATATGACGCATCATGAAAATAACAAATATGCAAAGATAGAACAAAGAAGTAGAAAAATAGCATAATGTGGGTGAGGCGGTTGCCTTAGCTCAAGGTGCTCGCCTATGTGCGCCTTCGTGATGTTGTTCGCCTGAACCAATATGAGGTGCCCTGGCCTCACCTTACCTTGTCCGAGAGCTTAGGCGAGCACCTTGAGAGCTTTTAATAACATAGATATAAAGCACGATTTCAGAAGGAAAAACATGACTAACCAAACCTTTTATCAAGACTGTAAGCTCGAGATTTTTCAAACTTCTCTTGGCTGATTACTCCTTCCAATGGTTTTGGAAGTGTTGGCAGTTTCAGAGCAGCATGTTGCCGAACATCGAGATAAGTCTCAAACAAATACATTAATATCATAAAACCTGATAAGCGTAAGAAAAATGCATCAATTGAAGTAAGCGATACAACACCCACGGCAACTAGTATCACTTACATGGGGGATCATAAACAAAGGAGAAGAAGATTAATTTATAAGCTAAGGTTATGCACTTTAAATGACCCTAACAATGGTTATGATTTCAATGTAGAAACTCTGTACTCTGAACTGATAAACTACAAGTTGAAAGACCTACATAACCACTGAAGTTGCTTCTGTTGCACTCACAGCAAACCTACAGCTGCAGCAGGTTGAGGCATCTTCTTTTCATAAACTTATGCTCATAGGTACTAATAAATAAAACCACAGAACTCTCTTGATTCTCTCATGGTTTGTTTCTTCTAAAATTCTCATCACTTTCCACGTCTCTCACACCATGTTAGGCACAAGAATTAATGAAAGAATTCTAAAGAAAGAAAATGTCTTAGGAATGCTATTCTACTAATGCATTACTTTTCCTTCAAGAAATCTTTGCCCAAACATAATACGAAGCTTTGTTACACAAACAAATGAATGGAAAACCATTATTAGGTAATTCAAAAAATATGAGGTCATTTTAGTTAAAAGTTCCAAAATTTTTAAAAACCCAGATTTAGGAAAGTCGAAAAATCTTAAAATCATATTCTGCAATCAAATTTTAACACAAAACTAAACAGTAATTACAAACATATATTGAACAATTCCAAAAATTGGGTAATATGATCTTTTTTCCTTCAAAAATAATTTCAAGCATAATCTACCCTTTCCAAATTAATTATTTGAGCACATAACGATAGACTAAGATCATGTCGCAGAAGGAACATCGAGATGGAGGAAAGATCAATGAAATATAAGCCTAATGCATATTAAAAACTCAAACTTAGCTAAACTCCAAAAAAGGCAATTAATAATATATATATATATATTTACCCAAAAAAAAACAAAAGGAGAAAAACGAAGAAGAAACACATATTGCAACTACATAAGCCCAAAGGAATATCAAAACCCTAATTCAAATGTTCATAAAAATCTCGATAGTTAACTCTTAATGAACTTAAACCAAGCCTAAACAATCAAATTGATGATTGATTCTGAGAATTGGGAAAAATTAAATCTTGCTCAGTGAATAATTTTATTGGAAACCATCCATAAACAAATTGAGCGCACAAACCCGGATTATATCATGTTGCAATAGAACACCAAGCCTATCAAAGGCCAAATATTTACCTATTTCAGTAATAGAAGAAATTTAAACTTTTAACTTAGAAGCATTCTCTCCAGTCTTTCTAATTCTTCATTTAATTTGTGTTTCTAGAAAGTTTGTTAAGAAATGTTGCACGTCTGTCTTTCCTGAAAATGATTTTTCAAAGAGAGAACCAATTAATATAATGAACTTATAAATAAGCCAAGAAACCTAACCATTCCCGCTTTCTCAAGTAATAAAAAAATAAAAATAAAAATAAAAATAATTTATAGAAAAAGGGTTTTCAGAAAGGCTGTGGGAATGATGTTCTCACCCGAAAAAGGTAAAAAGATTTGGAACAAAAAACAAATTTGTTCAAAAGTTGATTAAACCCCTAAAGATAGAGAAAAACCCTAGCATACATATCCTTAAAATTCAACTCTTAATCACTGGTACTAACTAAACCCATGAATGTAAATCGACACTAGAGCCGAAAATTAACGGCGGATGGAGCCCTAATCACGACGATTAACTGCAGATTTAACGAAAATCCGCAAATATAGAAAGTGACATATATGAATACATACAAAGTAGAGAGAGAAAGTTGGTGTACCAACTACAGCTTCCATGTAAGGAAACTCCATCGCTGTTTTCAGTGGCAGAGTTTTCACCGAGAGAGAGAGAGAGAGAGAGACAGGAGGACGGAGATGGTAGTTTTAGACTGTGGGAAATATTTATTGAGTGTATGTATCTATTTTTATACTAAGAAATAATTTAGCATACTTTATACTTTAACCCAAATTTCTTACTTATGCGGAGTATTTTTTTTATTCTAGGGCTCACAATTGTTTTAGCTACATGCGGCAATGAATATGGTTAGCGAATATTTCAAGTTTGATTTGGTATTTATTAGGTTTGAATTCGCCTCATAAATAAATTAAATAAGTAAGTTACGAATACGTTAGAATATTTGATTTGAATTTCAAGTAAAATTTGAGTAGCGCGCTACTCGACTTGTTATCTTGCGAGTAGCTCGAAAAATATGTATGTGTATAAAAGTTAAAACTATTTTTTTTTATCACATAACACTTGTAAAATTTGACCTTTAATTGTTTGATAACATAAAAAAATATATTTTATCATAAGTAATCAATTGTATTATTTCAATATAACATATAAAATATATTTAAAAATAATTTATTGACTCTAATCAAATATTTAATTTTATTTGTCGAGTCGATTTTGAGCACAAAAATGATACTTGAGTTAGAGAAGTACTCGGCTTGATTGGTTTCATGTTTGATTAGAGCAATACTCGACTTTCGACTCGTATTGTGTCATCGACCGATTCATATTCGATTAAAGTAACAAATTGACTCGAGTGGTTTTCACTCAAGGTTTAGGATACTTATTCTTACATGACAACAAGTTTATAATAAATATTTGGTTGACTTTTGAGATTTGAGATTAATACACTTCGTTAATATTAACCAATATGAAGGTTGGAAATATCGAACAAATTTCTTTAACAAACAGTTACGAGAATTAAACTTTTTCTTGTTTAGCCCATTGTTTATATAAACAAATCGAGCCCCAAACCGATATATTTTAGTTTACGGCCTAACCCTGTTCAATTGAAACATATATTGTACACCGGTACAACATGGTCCACCAAGAGTGAACCATTGGTTTATTAAATTGCCTATATAGTCAATTCCAAGCATTGTAGGATGGCAACCAAACCAACCCGAACCGAAGAAAGTAGCCCAAAAATAATTGAAACCGAAATACCTCTCAATACAAACAAAATCCAAAATATTTCAAAACGATCTGAAACTGAAATGAGCCAATATTATACCTTACCCGACACGAAATACATCAAATGAAATGAAATCTGATTGGGATCTCTAGAATGAAAATTAATAAAATTTTAACAAGCATTTTATTTTTTTTAACTAAAAAAGTAATAATTTTTTTAAAGTGGACCTTTTAAAGAAAAATTGTCCATGATGTATTATAAACCACCAAACGCAAATGATATTTTCTCTCCTTTAAGATTATATATACATTTTCACTTAGGATGTTGCAGGATTGTGTTTCTTCACTTGCAGATGGCTGCTTCGAATTACCTAGCAAATCATCTCCATAATCTCCAATATCTCCACCTGTATAAGCACATCAATCAACTCATACTCAAGGGCTTTCAGTGTGACCATGACACATATGAGAGATGTGATGTGAACACAACTACACAGTCCGGCAGCCAGTAATTTGAGAATAAAAAATAAAAAATAAAAAATAAAAAATAAAAAATAAAAAATAAAAAGCCAAAGAGAGAGAAGAAAGAAAATGTTGAAGGAATACTATAGTTATCAATCAAAACATAATCTCGATCTTCATGAAGGCAACCTAACAACAATTGAGTAACAAAAACAACTGATATTACAAGTTAAACTCATAAAACTTCTGATATTACTGATGAGCCACACGTTTATCTTCTAACTCTCCCATTCCTCTCTAGCATACCATGCCATTAGGTTGTTCACAGGGAGCCAAATGCATCCGTTTTTGAGGAAAAATTAAGCTGCAATATGGTCATTTCTACTTCATGTTAACATGAGGTTCATGTCATTGTATCATCTCTATAACAGCCGGTAAAATGAAAAACCTTCTAGGGAGGAACCCTAAGAATTCACCATCAGACTGCACATATATGCTGCTTTCGTCTCCAATTGCCTCTACTTCTATAGAACGCACGCTGAAACCGGAAAAAGGACCCAGATTACTTAAGATTATTGTAACAGATTTGAAAAGAAGCCCGCGAGATCAAATACCATATGTGATCTATTTTAATTATTACTTTTCCGGATAAATAAGAAAGAGACCATTTTAAAAGGCTGGCTTTAATTTAACATCTCCTATTTCTGCTTGTGAAATGGGAGATATGACTCTAGATATAGTTTACCACAAAACGATGCAGGCTCACAACAATCTTCTAGGTTATGTCTAAAGCAAAACTTGATGCAAAAAAGCTTTCAAGGAAAAAGCAAAGGGAAATAAAATAATCAATCTTTTATAAACGCAAAAAAGATGCATACTAGAAAGCATTTTTTCCCCCATAACTTCCTTCTTCTATCCTCATAGAACCACAAATAGTTTTAGTAAAATGTAAAAAGACATCTACACAAAATTGGGAATCAAAGGTCCAGTATTAGTTTTACAAAATGTGTCAATCTGACAAAGGATTAATATCTCTAGTGATTCTCTGTTTCACCTAGAGTCGAGCACAACAGCTGAAATCAAGTACGACTCTTAACTATTAGAATCACCCAACCATCAGGACCCTAGGCTCCAGTCTCTCTCTATAACATGTTTGCTTCCCAATGCCAAAACCTTTCTCCCTTCCTTTGTCAAAAGATAAACAGAGAATCAAAACCTTTTCAACAAAAGGCATCATATATTGAGTGACAGTAGATATAGTAGGATTGGGAAAAACAGTGATAGATTAACCCAATATCAGGAGAATGCATTAGACAACATATTGGTCATCCCAAGTAGTCTCAGACAATGTTCATAGCTACACTAAAGGAATTCTCTATACAAGTGCTAGAATTGTATGTAACAGTCTTCATACGACAGAACCATATTTCAAATATAATCAAGAAATAATTAAAGAACAAGAAGAAAAGATAACTTCCTAGATAAATAAACAAAAAATAAGAGCTTCCTCTCACAGAACAAGGGCATACCTTCTTGTATAAACATTTTTAACTGACAAATGGGTCCCATCATACAGCTTATGTAGCTTCAAGACAAAATCGTACCATTTGAAATCCTGGAGAATCACCACCTGTGTAGAAGCAAGTTTAAAGAATTACCCCCAAAAGGCAGAACCACAATACAAGTAATATAATAATGTACATAGATAATATTAAAATTTTACAGACGTGAGCTTTCTACACCTCAAGATTTCCATTTGAAGGGTCAGCGTTCGGCGTGATTTTCATGCCACCCCCAAAATATTTTGCATTTCCAATGCATAGTGCAGTTGTCTTGGGATAAAGCTCCCATTCACCGTCGTCAACCTACATGATAAGGGAACATCAACACTCAAGGCTGTTAAAGCTAATACAAGCTTATTGAGGATTTTGACAATGAGAAAAATCTAGCAACATCAAGTACAGATTTTTAGGTACTATGTCTAATTAGGTTTTGTTAGTTTTGATGGAAAAAGATGGAAAAGAAAATATTTTTTGGGAAAATGAAGTTTCTAGATGATTGTTTTGTTGAAAAATCAATTTTCTAGGAAAATATTTTCCAAATCTTGATAGTTATGAAGGAAAATAATTTCCGCTCAAAATGGCCGGAAACTTTTTTCAGATTTAATTTCTCTCATCTTATCTTCTCTCCTTTCATCTTATCTCTAACTAAAATATTCACAAAAGTTTAAAATTTTCTATCCTTCTCTTCAAGTTATCTCTTATCAAAGAAATTTAAATTGTTTCCCAATGAAAATTTAAGTAGGTTGCCAAACACATAAAAATTTTCCAAAATTTTTTCTTGAAAATCTTTTCCTAGAAAAATATTTTCTCCAGAAAATTTTTTCCAGCAAAACGAATAGAGAATAAAGTTTCAATCAACTTTTTCGGAGTTCCCACATCGATTAAAAATAAATATAGCCTGGGTTATCTGATAAACTCCTCTTTTTTCCTCAATAGGTCCCTTAGTGGGTTATCTGATAAACTCCTCTCTTTTCCTCAGAGCTTGGTTAACCAAAAATATATTATATTTGCTCAATACTCGATATTCTGCCCCTCGCTACATAATTTGCAAGTGCTTCACCTCCCGAAAATCAGGTGAGCTTAAACTAAGTTTGGCCTACACATGAGAGGGAGTGTTATCCCAAATTGATTAAAAATATATATAGCACGGGCTTCAGAATAAGCTCCTCGATTTTCAGTGAGAAGTGGGACGTGAACGGGCTTTAGAAGGCGTTATGAGAGCATCACATCTAAAATCTTGGTGCTGTGCTAAAACTAAATGAACAGTGGAAGTGGTGCCGGAAACCAAGTTACAACGTACTATTAGACTTTCTTTCCTAGAATTGCAGGGCATACGTCAAAGTGGAGAGAAAAGAGATTATCAATAAGCAGAGACTTTGATCTTAAGATCCTGGTTGTCATGCCCCAGAAATGCTTGCAAAGCACCAATAACATAGCACAAGCTTCCAAATCTCTTGTATCTAGACGCAAAATAACCTGCTTTTGCACTCCTGTAAAATAATGTTCATCATGGTTAGTCAATTCCATAACCCAGTATACCTGTAAGCTCGGCTCAAAACCTTGTCTTAAGAGGTTCTTACAAATGAATATCAGCAACGTTTATGAAGTAATGAAGTTCTTCATTTTCACCGGTAATTACTCCAATATCTATTCGAGATCTCAGCCCTGAAACATGCCTCTATTAGGAAAGAAACAAAAGAATACACAAAACAATATAGAAATAAAGGCAATTAGAAAGCAATGTAATACAGCTTGCAGTTCCAAGACTACAGGAAACGAAAGGAAGAAGAAAAGAAGAGAAAAAAAGAGAGTGAAATGTTTGCTGCTGACTCACCTCTAGCAATGCGCTCAATGGCTTCATGAGGATCGTTCTTCCTGTGCAAATAAATGATGGTTTTCCATTTAAAAACCGTGGAACAATTTCAACTCTGATTCACATTAAGAAAATAAAACCAATAGAAGACGCAATCGCCTACCAGCCATACGTTCTAGCAAAATCTGATCCAGTCCCCAAAGGAATAAGCTGCAGAGTACACAATAAGGAAAGCTCACACTACGAAACTCTCAGACCAGAGATGCACAGGATTAAATGTCTTACAGTTTTTATTTTTGGGTAAAATGCAAAAACACCATGTACTAGAGCTCATTTGTGAATAACAACCATGTACTTTGATATTTTGTAATTGACCACCATGTACTATCCAATTTTTTTATTTGACCACCATAAACTGTTTATTTTATTCAATTGACAACTACATCATTTTCATTAAAATTATTATCCAAAAAAATTCTCTTACTATACTCATGTGATTTTAATAAAATTTTGAATTTAAATCAACTAGCAAGATCACCTAAACATGAAAAATTATTTATTTCAAGTTACTTTTTTCATGAAATGGGTGAGTATTTTGTGAGTTTTAAACGATCATTAATGTTGATTCGAGTTAAAAATGTGTTAGTATTATGGGACTTGTATATACAAGACCTTTTGGCAAGTAATTCGATCAAGAATTGACTAATATGGCCAATTGAAAAAATCTAATAGTAAATGGTGGTCAATTGACAAAAGTTATAGTACATGGTGGCTATTTGAAAATGACCTATAATAGTACATGGTGGTTTTTTGCATGTTACCCTTTTTTGAGTGAAGAATCGGAAAGTCTAATGTAGAAAGAGCGAATAATTACTTACACCAAGAGCAGTCGTTTGGCTAGCCTTTGAATCCTTATTGGAAACACACTCTCCACCCCAAAAGAATCCATTGACAACCTACAGATTAGAATGAGTAACAGTTTATGCATAGAACAGTGTTATCATAACACAAAATGTAGAACTCCTGATTACAAGCTACATTCACTCAAATATAAAAGTCGTTTGAAGTTCAAACTGTCGAAAGATTTTAATCTTCAATGTAGTACTATTTTATGGATAAACAGTACCATCCTATTAGGTAAACCACGCTTAGTCAACAAAGGTTAATCATTAATATCGCCTAGCAAGTGTCAGGTAGATGAACCAAAACGCATCGAAGAATTATTGTAGAGAAGCCCTCAAGACATATTGGAACTTAATTGGAAGATATAAACTTCACATACATTTCCTTATTCAGCAGGAATACTTGCTTCTATATGACAAAGTCTTGTCATTTGAAATGGTTTAGGAAATTTCGGAATAGGTTTTTTTATTTTTTATTTTTGTGAAGATGGCATCAACATAAAAATTTATTGTTTTGTTCTTTTTTTTTTAATGTTAAAGCTTTCTAACTAATGAAGCACGACAATCCATAAGATCAGAAATCAATATATGAAATTAAATAATTTTCACCTAAATAGTAGGTTCTTAGAAGCAGAGTAATTAACACGAGGAAAATGTTGTGATAAAATCAACATGTGACGACAAAAGCTGCACCTCGTGAAGAGTTCCATCACCTCCAACGGCAATAACAGCATCAGCACCTTCGCGTATCGCCTGCAAACAAAAACCAGAGTTAGGCTTATGTAACATACCATATTTAGTTTATGGTTAAGCTGTCAAGATTAAAATACCAACCTCCCGGGTTATGTCAATTGCATGAGAGGGACCCGAAGTCAAAGATTCGCATATCTGGTTGCAGAATTGGGAACTAGTTCAGACAATAAATCAATCTGAATATTTATCACTCGAATCTTAACCATATATAACAGAAATAGCAAAATGAAGAATGCAAAATCACAACAAACCATTACATGAGACTGTAACGAGAAGCCTTGTATCTCTTGTTCAAGCCTTATAACTCTTGTTTTTAAACAAAATGTGCAAAAGAACTTTTGTAACTACTTTTTTCAAGTTCCATTTAGAACAATTGCATTGAAAGGAAGTTTACATAAACATCCTAAATAGTAATATTTTAACCTCAGCTGAAGTAAATCACCAGGCATCAAATCCTCAAACTATCGGTTTCACATGTAAGCACATTCTTTTTCAGAAATAGGTTCAACGAATTCCAAAAAGAAAACATAAGTATGCAACATAAGTTTAACTACAACAATATGCTAAACAAGAATTGATTTCTCAATATTTCACAACATTTGTGAACCTTTTAGCCATAACAAAAGTGATCCATCACACTATCAACTGCACTAATAGAAACTATTTCAAAGTATTATAGTTTTTGGCTCGCCACCACAGGGCCTTGAGTATTGTGACCAATGATCGATACATGATATAGATTTGTTTCTACTCGAAATTCTCAGTAGAGTTGGTGGTGTTAAAAAATGGGAATAGAGGCCATTAATTGTTACTGAGGATCAACTACTTAACTGGGGAATCAAATACCCGATCAAGCTATGGGTCGATTTTTCTGTTTGGTGGTCCTTAGCATTCGCATAGAAAATTCACAAACAAAGTAGTTGCAACTCTTCCCTCCCACGGATTTCACACTTGTAACGTACTTCGTTTACATCGACTCAAGACAAAATATGACCTTGTAATATGATCCCTGTCCATCTTCCGACACATTCAAAAGTGCTTCTTCTTCACTGCACGACTGGAATATGTCTTACCTAAACTTTTAAGAAGTAAGCGCGAAAGTAGAACAACAGATGAACAATGTTCCTGGTCTAAAGGGAGCCTTGTAGCAAGCCTCTTACCCATAGGGAAATTAATAGTGTTGAAATACACTAATGAGAGTGTTTACTCGAACTTAATCCCCAAAATATAGCATAGCGACTCATTCAGGGCACTAGCAAGAGTGCCACAATTACTAAAACTGCGGGTTTCAGCTGGCAAGCGGATGCGGTGGCTAGTGGCTGCAGTCTCAATTCAAACCGTTGGAAAAAATAATCAAAGGCCCAAATTAAAAGTGCTCTTTCACTTAATTTCTGTGCAGGCCCACGATTTTAATATGTAACATTAGTGTTATTTCCAACCGACTGGATTAGGCTTGCAGTCGCTGCAGCTCTAGGGCCAAGCCCTAATTCGATAACCGCAAACTTAGAATACAAAACCACACAATGGTTCAACTTAATCCTAAGACAAAACTCACATTACAATCCGAACCAAGGCGAGACCTCAGATACGGCAGCAATCTCTTCCACTCCTTACCTGTCTTACCATTTGCTCCTGCAAATATCAAAAATTAATTGAAAATTGAACTCATTTTTAGTCTAGAACAAAAATACACAACCACCAGTTCATACACAGATAGAGAGATAGGGGTACCTTGGGGATTGACGACGAAGACGAGGTCACGGCGGCGAGAGGCGGAGGAGGAACCGCCGCGGGAGAGGGTACGGTCGGCGGAGAGATCCGATGATGAAATGGGAAACGAGGGTTTAGCCATTGCCGCCGTCGTCAATGATATCCCCTGATAAAACATTACATATATATGTACTGTGTATATATTTTTATATATATATGCGAGTGTGCAAGTATTTTGGATTATAAGCTAAATATGATTGATTGTTATCAAACCTTAATTGAGAATGGAAATGAGAGATTAAACGATGAGAGGAATTGAGCTGAAACTCATAGGCTTTGGGTACTTCGTCTGACTCTGCTAATTGTAATTAGCATTAGACAAGCTGAGTTGTGTTTACATATAAAAATATTATCTTTAACGGTTCTTGGAATTCGAAATGGTTCGTTTTTGGCATTCGAAATGGACAGCGACGACTGATAGGCATTGAGCAATTTCTGGTAATCCGGCCCAATCAAATTATCTAATTGAGTTGATATGTATAATTTTTTTTTTTAAATTAAATAAATTTTATTTAATTTCAGTCGTGAATTCAAAAATTAACGGATCAGATGTATCGAGTAAGAATTGTCCAATACCATTATCGGGCAGACACTCGATTCCATTCGAAATATTTATATGCATATGGCATATAGCTGATTGCATATAGCTGATTGCAAGCATAGTGGGGTAATGCAATGTGTTTATTTCAATGTGTTGGGATGAGGAGCACATAGATATAGATGTAATACCGATACGAGCAGAGGATCAAGCTCGAACTAGTTTAAGTTAAAATTTGAGGCAGCATTCGAATCGATTGACAATGTGAATACCCAAACACGCTTGAAAGATTCCCCTCCCCCTGCTCCCTCCTTTTTCAATTAAAGAAATATATTTATATAGATATTTATATATATACGTAAATATAAATGTAGATATATCTGTGCATATATTTCACCCGAGCTATTTGTCAATCCATACGAGTCAAATATCTTAATAGTCATACTCGGTTTGAGTAAAGTGGAAAAATATATTCGAATATGACTGGATTAACACTCGAGTTGAGCTACTCGTAAAAAGCTCGACTTGCGGTCACCCCTAAGTACGATATAAAATCGCTAATTTTTTTTTTTATATAAAATTCAATATAAATGTTAATTGATTTCAAACTTTTATTTTATAATTAATTAATGAGAAAATAAATACTAGTCTCTTGAAGTAAACAATCACCAAAATTTGAAATATCATTTTGTTCAAGTCAAACCTACTAATATTGACTAAAACTTAATTTATAATATATAATAACATTTAATATTATTATATCTTATACTATTACCATTAAGCTTAATTATCATTATTCTAATACTATAATGATATGTTTAATTTTAATCTATAACACAAATCGCCATTATCCACAATTACACATTAAACATACATAGATACAACTTAGAAAATAATTATAAGTATCCAACATAATTCACAACACTTAATAACACAATTTCACAACACATATTACATAAATGATATATTATAACTCGTAATGTATTATTCATGTTTACTGCGGAGATTTGACTTCAATTTCGTTCTCATCACCTGTCTTTCCTTCATAAGTCATTTAAAATATTAGTCCACTGAGGAAAATTTGACTTTATTTATTTTCATTTGTATTGATTTGTTATCATCAAAATACTTGAAATACATTTTTCATTAATCTTGGGGAAACACTTTTGCTTAACTTTATTCTTTCATGTACTATTAAAAAAGGTCTGAAACTAAGATGTAGAGCTTGATATGCCTTGGCTTGAATGTAACATTTGCTCCAGCACTCCATCAATTTAATTTCCTGCATGAAAGGAAAAGTCCAAAAATAAATATTGGAGTAATAGATCTCTACAGCTGCATTGTTGGAAATATCTCTTTATCATTATCTTTCATGTCTTCTCCCATATCGGAAAACATCTTTAACTTGTTCATTTTGAAATTATTATTTCCCTTTTGATCATTATTAATCTATAATAGAATCGAAAATTCGATGATCTAGATTGGAGATTAAATAATCAATAAATGTCAAGAATCAAATTACAAGTTTGAACATTGAAGATTAGCCAAGAAAAGTCCAATATGTGTTCAAAAGTCATAGAACCAACTCAGGAAAATATTATAGCCGACCAAGAAAATAATGAGCTTAAAACTATATCAAAATTTTTTCTAAGGCACAGAACTGCTTAAGGACTACTCTCGTATCGACTGGAAAACTCCCTAGGTCCGGCTTGCCGGAGGTAGAAATTGAACGAATTTAGGTCTGGCCAAAAGAGGCTATCGAATCAGATGAAGTAGCATTAGGTTCGGCTAGCCGATGATAATTCAAAATGATACAATTTAAAATTTGAAATTTGCAAAAAGATGAAAAGAAATTAAAGGCTCATCTCCTATATGAAGATTGTTTAAATTCTCAAGATTAACACGCAAAGAAATTTAATGAAAGAAAATTACTTATCAACATTTCCAAAAGTCATATTCTCATCGTCATTTTTCTCACTCAAAGGTTTGATCAAAACAATCTCCATACCTATAACCTTTAATGTGAAATTAAACAATCCTTGTGTGATTCAATTGTATTATTCTTTGTTAGGATTGTTGTAAGATTGAGGGTTTTTATTTTCGTATTCAAATTCAATCTTGTAAGATTTTTACCAATCTTGTAAAGGAGTGATTTACAAACTTCTAACGTAGAACAGGTTTGAATAACAACTGCAAGCCTATTAGGTACGGTTTAAGTGCCACCCGTAAGCTTACTCGTATACGGTTTAAGTAGAACTAGCAAGTCTACTTGGTATAGTTAGATAACTCCCGCAAGCTATTTGTTACAATAGTTGAATAGCACCCGCAAGTTATTCGGTGAAAGGTTCGATTAGCACTCGTGAAGACTATCCATCTTTTATGTCACGCCCCAATTTTCCTAGAAGGCCCGAAACAAACCCTGAACCCACTAGAAACCTTGGAGGGTGAGTGTATTCACTTTTAAGGTAAAAGAGAATGAAAAATATTTATTACTTTTAGAAATAAAAATAGGGTTTCTACACTATCACCACCACTTGCCAAACTTACATTTTAGAACATGCTCGCAAATAAATCAAAGTGTGCAGAAAATAAATAACCAATTTGGTTAAATAAAAATGAACTCCCTATTTACAAAATGCATAATGAGCTACATGCTCCAACACTGATAAGGTATATAACATTTCGTTCTTACCCTAAACATGACTCTCGCCAATAGAGTAATAACGGAATGTAATACATAAGCTCATCAGGCACAAAATACATCACATCTATAATAAGTCACTAATGATACAAAATAATACATCCCACTAAGTCTCTAAATAAATACTACATGAATATGAGGCTGATACAACAAAATAAATTCCAAGTACAAATCTGTCCTTAAGAAATATATACAAGGATAAGGCAACCCTCAATGGTGTTGCTCACTAGTCTTGGTATCTGAAATAAAAGTATCTACAAAAGTAGAAAATGATGTGTATGAATTAGTCTCCAAATTTTGGGACATTTAATTGCTCTACTGGTAACTCTAATATGCATGCAAATCGTGCAGAAATGAAAGAGCATGAAGCACTCGTGTCAAACAATACGTATGCCCAAGTAGAAAGGAAAGGAAGAATGCCTCTCACAAAAGAAGGTTCTACAACATTTGGAGCTTGTGGCATAGCATAAGCACGAGCCTATAAAGTCTAGCCCTTCTGGAAACCCTCGGGATAACCACTGCCACCCCCCAAAAAGATCTTTCTCCCTGACAAGAAGAAAAAGGCGGAGATACATATGGCCTCGTCATTGCCACCTCATGCGGAATAGAAGAAGAAGTAGCCCCTAAAGAGCTGCTTGATACTATGAAACCCTTGGGATAATGCGCCTGCATATGTCCCCTACTACTACACCTCTTACAAACTGCGGAAGGACACATAATCTGCATGTGCCACTCTATGCCATATATACAACACACAGGAGGACGAGAACAATCTTGAGTAAGATGACCCTGCTGGCTATAAGTGAAGCACTCTGATCCCTGAATCGGTGTGCTAGAAGTAGAAGATCATGTAGGTTGAGTATGCCTACCACGTGAAGGAGAAAATAATACATCTTGGGATCTCTATCTCTTCCAACTACTTCTGCCTTCCACACTCGAACCCAAACTTCTACCAATACTTCTGCCACCTCCGCTACTACCGCCACTACTCATAACCACTCCCAAATCCTAAACGGAACAAGAACCAGAAGATTGGCTCAGAGGCCTAGGAGGACGAGCATCTAAAACCTACTGTCTATCAAGTAAAATTACCTCCACCTTTATCACTATACTAACGCAATCCTCATAAGACATGTAGATCCCTGAAACCATAATGCTCCTAATAGCATGACAAAATTCATCCTCGAACTGTCTCACACGTAGCTCCTGTATAGAAAAAAGCTCTGATGCGTTATGAAAAAGGCTCGTAAATAGTCTTTGATACTGATGCGCCATCGAATTCTTATGGATAAGGCTCGCAAACTCCTTCCGCTTTCTCTCCTGCAAAGTAGAGGAAAACAAATAAATCAAAAATGAACTTCAAAATATCGCCCACGTGATATTTCCGTGGCTATGTATCTCTTCAAAGCCCTTCCACCACTCGCCCGCTTCCCCAACTAAAAAGAATGGACCGCCATCCTTAAGTCATCATTATCCATGCGGATAACGCGGAATATATGCTCCACCTCCGACAACTAATGCTCCGCCATAATCTGTTCCCCTTCCTCTCCTATAAAAG
>MKEJ01059751.1:0-10961 GCA_001753735.1 Embelia ribes
ATATAATAAAATACAAAAATAGATTTTTCCGAATCTGAATTAGGGCTTCATAATTTTTGTGAAATTTTCTTTTTAATAGAAAAATTGTGAATAATAGATTTTCCTTTATAGAAATCTACGGTAGCATTTCTGAAAAGTTTTCTAGAAATTGATGAATATAGAAATAGTGGTGTCACATTTCTCTGCTTTTAATTTCTTATTTCATAAATCAAATGTTAGAAATGCTGGTGGAAATGCTTTGAGGGCATCCCACGGGTATAACAAAACTCATCCCCTAAATTTTAATCTCTATACCTCAGATATGGAGAATGCCCGTACCTATTACTCTAAACTTGAATAAGTGGAATGAACAATGGTCCCTTAGTTCAGTGAATCACCTCCGCAAACTCCCTATTTTTCAGGGGAATGGATTTTATTAGATAAACTAGCGGGGCAGTTCCTTTAAATTTACCTAGGATAGGAGGCTATTTATGGGCACTGATGTGGATGCCTATAAGAGATTATGATTATGTTTATCTTGTTAACAATTTTGATTTGCCATGGCATGAGATTTTATATCTTTTTTTAGGTTAAGGTGATTGCGTTTGATCTTTCTAGTGACTAACATGGTTTTGTTTGGTTGTAGCTTATTAGCTAATAAACTAGTTTTTTTCTAACTTAAAATTTTAGCTTATTTAGACCAGAACAACAAAAAAACTCGACATAAAAGTTAGGCAGTGAAATGTAGTCCATTTTTTAAGCAAAAGAGCAGAAAAGGTTGTGCTTGAAAACTGCAACCTAAGAAGCTTAAATTATGGTGGAAAAAAAGGAAAATGAGGATTTCAATCCTTTGTTACGAATATGTTTCTTTTTCTTCTAATGTGTACGCGAACAGTTATGTGATTTTGGTAACTAAAGTAGATAGTAATTTTGATTAGTATTAGCCTTTATATATTCAAGTGTAGTTTTTAAAGACAGTAAGAAAAGACAGTAAGATGGGAATTTCTTGGCCAGGAAAAATGAAACAAGAGAAGTAAATTCATGTTATTTCTTTAGCAGTATAGACTATTCATGTCACATGTGCATATCTGTTTTTTTCTGAAGTTGGGTAACACTTGCTAAAAGCATTTGTGGATAGACTTTGTTGATTGCACAGTTCATCCTCATGCTTGGATTTAATGATTTGAAGTTTGGATTCAGATTGATTCTTAAAGTTTTTATTAACCATACGATTTAGATAGCTAAGGTCTGAGTGTTCTTGATGAAACCAATAAATTCACAGAAATTCATGGTTGCATGCTTATCATTTGAAATGTACACGTCGAAGTTGTCGTATCAGAATTATGATACTAGTATGTCTAAACCCTTCAATTTTAGCATTTTAATTTTTTTTACTTCAGATTTCCCGGCGTAAATGTCCCAATTTTTTGAATGGATAGATAATTGTTTCAATGATAATTCAGATTCTAATTGGAAGTTGAAATTTTATGGTTTCTTTGGAATGGTCTAACGAATTGATGAAGTCTTTTAGACAACTTGTTCATATTCTGATTGGAAGTTGGAAGTCTAATAAATGTTGTTACTAATAAGCAAGCCATGTTCAATATTTGAACTATCATTATCATTCAATGGTTTCTGGCTCTCATTTTCCTACTTATAGGCAACACCTGTATACAACTCAGTAGTTATTTCTCTCTCTTCTGTCTACTGCCGAGATGCAATCTCAGTTTATTGCCATAATCCTTTTACTTGTCAAAAGAATACACAAGTTAACCTGTCTACTTGGTTGTTTAAAGATCCATCTCATGTCAGTTAGGGCTATTAACTTGTCGAAAATGTCATATGTTATCTAACAGGATGAATCTGCGTTCTTTCATTTCAGGTCATTTGGAAATAGTCAAGACAACTCGGCATAGAGATGGAAGGGAAAACTCAATCAGTTGCTAACTGTGACAAAAAAAAGGACAAGGAAGAACTGCATATCAAAGTTGAAACCAAGATTAAAGAGCCAATGGGATCAAAGGTGGAGAAGACGGAGATGGATGTTGAACTGAAGACTAAGCATGAGGAGAAAGGTGAGGGAAAACACAAGGAAACGAAAGAAGAAACAAGAGATTTGGAGAAGGAGAATGCGGAAAAGAACGGTAAGGATGAAAAGAAAAAGGGAAAGGAGGGAAAAAAGGATGAAAAAGAAGACGAGGAGGAGAACAAGAAGAAAAATAAGGGAAAAGAAAAGAAGAAGAAAGAAGATGGAGTTACTGAAGAAGAGGATAACATAGAGAAGGCGGAGAAAAAAGGTGGAAAAGAGAAGGGAAAAAAAGAGGAGAAAGAGAAGGGAAAAGAAAAGAAAAAGAAGAAGGAAAAAGATGATGGGGATTCAGAAGGAGAGGAGAAAAAAGACAAACACTATAAGGAGAAAGAAAAGAAGAAGAAGAAAGAAGATGGGGGAGATCTAGAGGAAGAGGATGAAGGTGAGAAATTGGAGAAGAAGAAAAAGGAGAAGAAAGAGAAGGATAAGTTGGGGGAGTTTGAGGATAAAGAAGATGAAAAAGCAAATGAGGAAAAAAAGAAGAAAGATAAAAAAGAGGACTCAAAGGAAAAAGATGGGGAGAAATCAATCAATAAAAAGAAGCACGGAGAAGGTGAGGATAGTGAAGAGAAGAAAAAAGACAAGAAATATAAGAAGGATAAGGAAAAGAAGAAGAAAGATAAAGAGAAGTCGGAGGAAGAGACAGATGAGAAAGAAAAAGACTGTACAAAGACCAAGAAGGAAAAGAAAAATAAGGGGAAAGAGCATGGAGATGATGAAGAGGAGGAGGAATCTGAAGTGAAAGTTGTGTCTAGGGGGATTGATATAGAAGGAGATGAAGGCGAGAAGAAAGATAAAGATGTGGAGGAGGGTAAAAAGAAAGATAAGAAAAGTAAGGATAAGAAGCTAAAAGGCACGGAGGAGTTAGAGGAAGAGTCTCTCGAAGAAGCCAAGAAAGAGAAAGGGGAGAAAGAGAAAGGAGAGAAGAAAAGGAAAAGTGAGAGTAAATGCAAGGGAAATGATGTTGAGAAACTGAAGATGAAACTAGAGAAGCTAAATAACAAAATAGAGGCCCTACTTGAGAAGAAGGCTGATATCATGCGACTGATACAAGAAGCTGAGAATGATAATCATGTGAATGCTTAAAAGGTCATAGATACTGAAGGAAATACTTCTGAGGTTTAATAGTGTTGCTTTGATATATAGACTTATACTCTAAATAAGGCTGTACTATGAGGTGGTTTCATGCATTACAGGTTTGTGTGACAAGTTTACTGATTATTCTTGTAACAGTTTGTGCAATAAAGATTTTCTTTTCTTTTTTTTTGGTGGTACGCTCATCTTCTTGTTCATCCTTTTTTGGTTACATTACATACCATGAATTAGCACTGATCTTATATTGCAAATGTTATTAAGACTCTGCTCATAAACTCAAATTTCCTTGTAAAGGATTTGAAAGTACTTTATTAATGTTTATAAACATGTTTGCTCTGGTTTTGTATCTTCTGCTTCGATTCCCTCCTTTTTGACAAGGGAAGTAATGATCTGTTACCGGAGTTATTTGTTTTTGCTGAGTTACCATGTAGATTATGTTCCAAACGTGATGCGTCCAGAACCTATATAATGACTTATAGATTTATACCACAAGTAGGGATTTATGTTTCTTACTTTGTGAATAAGTTTTATCACATTTTTAAAATGTGAAATCTTTTCAATATATCATATTGTAATGTACGAACTTTTCCTTAGCAGTGGTCGGTTCTAGGGACAGAACTAGCAAATTTGTCTTGGAGCCTTAGCAAGCCATCTTGCTTTTTATGTTTTAGCGAGATACAAAAATTTGGTTTGTAACATTTGATAAAATTCTATTGGTTTATATTAAATAACAAGTAAGACCTTCGATGTTATGACTGATGCTGAGGAAGGAAATTTGCTACACTGAATTGCTAAGGAGTGATCTTGTATCATACATTTTATTGCCAGGAGTCGAACTTGCACACTACATGGGCATGTATATTAATATGATTCAATTTCAAGGTACAGTTTCATTGTCCTAAAAATTTAGTGGTTAGACGAAAGAGAAGTTGGTTTGGTGGCAAGTCCAAAACCGAACGGAAAGAGGGGATCATAATGAGAATCTCCAACATTCATAGGCAGCTGATCTACAGTCTTGAACCAAGAGGTGGAGAGCTTACCACTAAACCCATAGTCTCCGAATAGATTGTCAGTAACACCTTGTCCCTCGGTTCCTAGAAGCCAAGCAGCTACAAGGGCGTCAATGTTTTCAAGGTACGGTTGAATAACTAGCGGGCGCCCCGATATTATTATGACAACACATTTCACGTGCTCACATACGGTTTTGATTGTGCTTGGACCAGGGTCGGGGATCATCAGGTTCGAGTTGTCACCTTGTGTCTCTGCATACGGGTACTCTCCAACTACAACAATTGCGTAGGAGAAGTTTTTGGACTTGAGAAAACTGGCATCGGGATTCTCCTCGTACACGACTTCAGTTCCTTGATCAACGGTACGTTTTATTGCAGTAAGGATTGTTGTACCTGCACATGAAAATGGCTTGTTTCTTATTTTCTATTTTAATATGATATTACTTTGCAACATAATTTGTAACGCTTGGCTATTCGACGAGGCTGGATTACCATTGAATAATTAGATATTGTCTTAGAAAAGGGGTCGATATATATTTGTTTGTATAAGTGAACTGTTATATGCACAGAACTTATGTAGAATTCCATTATAAAACCCAAGTAAACTCGCAAAAAATTGTGTTCTGTTAGTTCTCCCTAAATGTACAACCCCGACACGGCCCCCCCACCCAAAAAAAAGAAAAAAAAACAACACGCAGGAGTAACATGAAAGCTGAAGTTTTTGGAAAAGTTACTATTTTAAGCCTTAAACCAGTGGACAATAAATTCTGAGAACAAAATCAAGTAGGGCCTTAAATTTTTTACGAAAGTTAGATTGTGTAAGTTTACCAGTTGTAAGATTATTCCCAGAGAGTCCCTGCCACTCAATTGTCCATCCACCACATTGGTAACCGAGATTGTGTGCATGACCTCCTGCAACAAGTATACTTGTCGTTTTCTTAGTGAGTGGTAACAATGGCTCGCCCAGAGATTTTCCATTTTTCAGCAACACCAGAGATTTTCGTACTGCTTCCCTTGCCAACTCCCTATGCTCCTGTTTGTACATTAACATTTTATGGCCCAATAATTCCTTTTGACCTATGTATTGAAAGAACTCGTTATGATTGAAAAAATAAAAGACTTGCCAAACTTCCTAGCTGATTTACAAGGTTATCATCAGCATATGGGTTCTCGAACAGACCCATCACAAACTTTACTCGCAATATTCTCCTCACTGCATCATTGATTCGACTAATGGGGATGATATTCTTCTTTACCAACAGATTTAAATCATCAATAAACGCGATGTAATTGAAGGGGACCATGACCTGTCATACAGTCACGACTAAAATAAGGACAAAATCATCTGATATCAAAAGGATTCTCGTTCCTTTTAAATATGTACGAACCATGTCAATTCCGGCCAGTATTCCAGCTTGGATGGAATATGTGTAGTTGGCATGAGGTGGAGTGGTAATCCAATCTATTCCCTCCATATCTGAGATGACAAAGCCCTAATATAGTTTTTACCAATTAAAGAAGTGATGTTAGTCATGTATTTATCATGTAACTGGGGATTGTACTTCCATGGATATGACCATGTGTTATAGAGGAACTGACAACGATAATGGTAATGTTACTTACTCTGAAATTTAGGGTGTTCTTGAGGAAGTTGGTGATAAGTTCATGGTTGGCGTGCATTTTCTTGCCGTTTAAGCTGGAGTAGGAGATCATAATAGTAGCCACACCTTTGATGATTGAGTTGTAATATGGAGGCATGTGTGTGCTTAGCAATTCATGCCAGCTAATGACTGTGTTATTGGCATTGATGCCTTTTGTCGTTCCACCATCACCCACATAGTGTTTAGCGCATGCTGCAATTTTTGTTCTACGGAAAATAGAATTTGTTGAGATAATGATTAGCACGAGTTTGGTCTTATTAAAACTAGTAAAATTCTGCTCAAAACCTCAACGAACAGATTAATTGTGATTTCAAGCTCGATAAGCATATAGTTAGAAGCTTATTTAGTTCATTGCATTACTTGGCTCGATAAGCATGTCCAAACTATATGGTTCACAAGTGATCTACCGATTTGAGTTCGGCCTGCACGTCTTAAGTCACTCTTAACAAAGGCTTGTTTGAGTTCAGTTAAAAGACAATATGGTTTTTGTTGGGAGATTGACTCAAAATCCAAGTGCACGCGGGAATGCTTTTGGGCGAAACGGGAATCAAATTGAAGCTTGGCGTACGAAACAGCGAATTCCGATCTATTACTAGAGGCCTTTATAATCGATCGCGATCGATCAGAAGTGACCTTTACGATCGATCGGTACCTATGATCGATCAAAAGCGACCTTTATGATCGATCGGCGTTTATTATGTTCGATTCAGAATTTGATGGAGATTTATTTCCTATTAGAATTAGAAGACTCTTGTGATCGACCTTTATGATCTGGTCAAAGGCGGTTTGTTATGTTTGACTCGGGATTTGATGGAGATTTCTTTCCTATTTGAATTAGAAGACTCTTGTGACTATATAAACATGCCTAGGGCTTGTTTATATGTATGAGAGACAAGAAAGGCTTATAAATGGTTAACTTTACGAGGGTTTTGCCCTATGGTGGAGGGGTTGGATTTCTTCTTCAACACCTGGATGGGGGTTGTCCCATGGTTGGGGAGTGTATTTTCTTAGGTACTTATGATGAGTGATATGAGGGGTCTCTCATATATTCGGTCCCTTGGTGTGTAGTAAGAGCTACAAGGGAAATTCCTAGACTTCATAAGCGGTAGAAAATCAAAGTAGGGTAGAGAGTAGTTACAATAAAAACGTTATTGGGCAATGAAAATTCTTTCGGGTCGAAATTCCTTGGATGCAAGGTGGTTTCACACAGCGTTGAATTGGGAGATTATTCGCGGTATCGTGTGGAGGTTTATTTATTCATTGTAATTATATTCATATTATAATGGAATAAATAGCTGATGACGTAACCCTAGAGAGTGGGCGAATCTCGTTAAAAAAAAAATATCGAGGTGTTCATTATTTCTTCATGCACATGTAATTGTTATTTGTGTGTTTTTTATTTTGATTATGCACATCTACATGTTCTTCCGCGTTATGGTCTTGGAGGGATTAATTGGTTGTACCCTAAGTGACTATGGGCATATTGATCTCCTAACAGTTTTAAACTCTGATTAGCTTTTCAAAATAAACTTCAACAACCTAGGGTACAGCTCAACTTATTTCATTGCACCTTTAATGTTGATTACAAAATATAAAATAAGGGGGAGGAGAATCCTATAAACCTACTAAGATTATGGTAGATAGTGTTCTTTGAAAGAAATCCCACTACTCATCTCTCCTGTGACCGATATTTCCCAACTCAACTAAGTTTTTCCCCCCATTCAGCAATTGTTAACTGAATATTTCTCATTCTGGCGCTTTCCTTTTTAATCTCTCGGTATTCCTTTTGTCATTGTATGATAAAAGTTTGGATCCTTATTTTTAATGTTAAATAGATTGAGTTCTGAGTGAACTTTCATGTGTAATCCATTGCACAATAAAGCTTGTGTAGGGTTCATCAAAGTTCCAGCAAAAGCATGTGAGCTAAGAGAATAAAGCTTTTGGGACCAATTTCGAGCAAAAAGCTTTTACAACATTAATGTTGAAGTCACAGGTAAGCAAGGTTGAATGTGATCTCTATGATTGTGTCTTTCGAAAAAGCTGATGAAAAGTGTCTTTTCAATCTTTACGCAAGGTGCTTCTGATTGATTGTTGTTTCGCAGAATTTTTTAGTGTGTCCTTTTTATGCTCTTTGATAAAAGTAAATCCAACTTACAAACAAATATCAAACCGAAGTTTCTTCGGCGTATTCTGAAATTTGGACCATTTAGGTTGAGTTAGGATAGTATTCAGACCGAAGAATATGATTTGGTTTGCCTGTTGGAATATGAAAAGCATTAAAAAGCCATAACCAAATTCATAATCACTTTTTAAGTATATATATATATAGGAACTGTTTGCTTATAAATAGAAATCTTAGTGTTTATAAACAAATATATATATATGTTGGAATCTTAGCAAAGTTTTTCCCAATGTCGGACTTACTTGTCAGCAACTAAAGGAACTCCTTTACGAGAATTAGGGGGAATATCTCCTTGTAGTCCCGGTATTATATCAGTCATTGCTTGAACGATATTAGGATCCTCTCCGTAGCTTTCATAGCACCGACCCCACCTTGGATCTCTACAAACCTACAATTTGTTTGGATAATCTCCATTCTTTTTGTTGTACAAATGAGGGAAAATAACAAGATTAAATAATGCTTATACGTTTTAACTTACTGCAATGCATGGTGCAAACGCATATTGGATGCCTGTTGCTCTAACTTCAAGTGCAGTCGCAGCTCCAATTTTTTTCACGAGATCCGGGTCCCTAATGTGATAATAATCAAATCATCATTAATTAAAAAGTGATTCATTGCTTTAACACATAATGTATAACGATAACCCTCACTTTATTCGTAATCGAACATCCTTGTGTTCACAAATACATAGTCTCTCATATTTTTTTAAAATTCCTATCCTACCCCCATGTTTATCAATAATAATTCTTATAAATTACAAATGGACCCTCCTGACTGGGAAAAATAGCAATTCAGCTCCCATCAATTTCATCTTAGTTCCAACCCGGTGCATATGGATATGTTTATAACTTGCCTTGTAGCTCCAAGACCAATGTTGTGGGGGAAAATTGTGGCTTTGAAAACATTATTGTGGCCGTGAACAGCATCAATTCCATATATCATCGGTATCCCTAGACGGCTTGATAAGGCACCCTTTTGGAACTGATTCACCATTTTGATCCACCTCTTAGCTGACGCTTGTTTACCAGGACCACTCCCACCACCACTCATTACACTCCCTGCAAAAGAAAAAAATAAAGTACATGTTTTTTTTAATATACGTTACTGGTTGCATCTATAGCTGACGCTAAAATTTTGGGATTAAGGGTATTTTTGTTGTCATTGCTAGTTGCATCTTCTCGTTCTAGTGTTCCGATATGGGTATATGTGAAAATTGCTACTTATTTTACTGCTCGTTAAGTAAGTAAACTGACTGGGCTTGTTTATACAATCCCTAGAAGTGACTAAGAGGCGCTACCCCTTCATAGTTCGGGTTGAACTCGTTTTGTCAAGAAAATAGGCTGAGTTTGAGGTTCATTTCAGAGTTTGTTTAGTAAACCAGCCGAACCTAATTCTTTCACTGGCAAGATTTTGAGGACTCCACGAGTGCAGAGTTGATGGGAAAGTGTGTGAAGGTGTAAAGTGTAATATTTGATGCCTGAGATTTTTATATATATATATGTACCTATGAAGTGATTCTTCATGACCTTCGGATTTGCAACACTGCGTTCAATCTGCACCATTTGCCCAATCTTCTCGTCTAAAGTCATTCGCCTCATTAAGTCTTTGATTCGAACATTTAACGGTTGTTTTGGATCTTGGTATTTCATGTATTTTCCTTCTGCGACTATACCACCCCAACACCAGATCATCAAAATTCCTAATAATGTTCTGAAAAATTTTGCCATTTTTAATCTGCCTTTGATCAAGTTGCAACTATGAATTTCCTGTCAAATTTTGAAGAATAAAAAAATTGTAACTCAACCACAAAAGTTGGACAATTAAGGTTACTGAGAAACCAATAAAGATACAAACAATCGTTTACATAAGCTCATTAATTTTGTATGATGAAAACATTTGCCGAAGTTGTTACGCCTATGTACGCTATAGACACACACGCAAAAGTATTTTTTATTTATTTCAGATTAAAGAAAAGGCTACAATTTTCTTTAAGTAAAAAAAAAATAATGAAAACTGAGAAACCAAATGCATATCAGCAAAAGATTTGAGCCTAAAACTTGTAACTAAACAAACCATACAGTGGCAGGTGAAAAGAAGCAGCACTCGTGTGCATGAAAAATAAGTCAACAAATTATTTAAGGAAAAAGGAAGAGAAATCCTGAAAATGAGGAGATTGAAATGGATTCTTACTCAGGAAATGAATGAAATGGTAAAAACATATTCCCCAGATATGGAGAAACATTGCTGACGTGGACCTCAACAAGTGCGAACCTTGGGAGCTGCCTCGTATATTCTCTCTCTCTCTCTCTCTTTGTGAAATACTTTGACCATGTTAAATATAATTAAAAACTAATACTTTTTCATGTTAAGTGTAGTTTATGGTTACGATACAAGTGTTAAGCAGATCACTAAATAGCCTCGTTTATATAAAAAATAATAATGATATTTTATCGTATCACCCTTTTGTCCATTTGTTAAATATTTAAATAATTAATGTTTTGAGTAATTTATGGTGGTAAATTGGAAAAAATAATCAATACAACTTTTGTTTTATAAAGCTAACAGTTAATATAAAATGTTTTTTTTCGATAATTAGCACGAATGAGGGAGTATTTTATAATAATATTTTACAAAGAAGATTACAATATTTGGAGGGCAAGTTACTCTTCCATAAGCAATTGGTGCAGGCTACTTGTCTGTATAGAAATTATAAGGTCCCAAAATTAATTCGAAAACATTGTTTATATTTTAAAGCATGATGTAACATTTTCAAGATCAATAAATGAAAATGTATTCATATTATTTCAACGTTCATGCTTGTGTGCTTTGTCAGAAGTTTCATACGTTTTTTTATTTATCGCCGAGGTATGAAAGCATATTAAATTAAATTGTTTCAAGTTTGAATTAATTATTAAAGTCGAGTATCGCCAAGTTATCGAAATCAA
>MKEJ01059755.1:0-10844 GCA_001753735.1 Embelia ribes
GGGGTTGAGGCACACGGTTGGGAGTGGATTTGAGCAAAGACATGGAAAGACAAATACAGTAGAAAGGGAGAAAGAGAGTGTGGGAAAGCAGGCTATTTTAATATATATTTATTTTTTATTTTAAATATACTTAGTAAAACACCAAAATGTCCCTGGCATGTGGCTTGAACGTGCGATATAATGAATTTGGTTATAGAAATAATTATTTGAGCTAATTTTTTTAGGTTGGTGTACTAATCGAAGATTTCCAAAACTTGGTGTAGTAATTGATTTTTTGCTAAAACGTTACTATACTAAAAGGGTTTTTGCTCGAATATAAATTATCAAATTATCCTTTAATAACAAACGTCTCATTCTTAATCCTTTAAAACAATGTGGGTAATAATGATAATTTAATTAAATTTATAATGATTGAACTTTCCAAAATAGGAAATGATCAATAGATTTTGGACGTCCAAAATTAGAAAGAAGAACTATTATTTATGGATAGAGGGAGTAAGAATTATTTCATTTTAATAAGAATGTGTATGAACAATATTTAGTTACCATTATGTTTTAAGGAATAAGTGTTTCATATCCTGTCAAGTACATAGAATATGACTTATATACAAAAGATTAAATAATTAGTAATATGGAATATAAATTTTATATTTATAATTTTAAATGGAAATGAGTACACTATCGGTAAAATTATAGTGCATAGTTTTGCAAGGTTTGTCTTGATTACGGAGACAATATAGTTCTAACTTCTTATAGTAATATATTTTGTGCATATTAAACAGACCTGTCAAGGTACTTGTTTTAGTTGACTATGCAAGACAATTAGTTCCTCATGGTCATCAAGAGTTCTTACACTCTTAATTCTATTTTATTATTTAGACATGTATAGATAATATTTGTAGTTTTGATTCATATAAGAGTGAAATTTATTATGACTCAATAAACTGGAGGAGTTGAATGATAGCATTATTCGTATGATTCAAATCCCAACATAGGGATTGATAAAACCCGCTTAAGGAAGCTTATAAATTTTAATTGTAATTCATTATATCAAATAAGTTAAGTAAAATGTCTTAAAGAATTTAATATTCTAATTAAATTAAAATTTTAATAATTAAATGAATTAGCGAATATTTATAATTTTAAAATGGAGACTTTAATAAATTTGGAACCCAAATTTTAAATTCATAATAATGGGAGAGCTCATTCAAAATTTTTATGTGATACTGATTATGATTTAGGTACATAAGGATTATTTCAGATATGAAATTGAGTCTGAATATGCATAGGATAACAACTCTTATATTATGCCATAAGTCAATAGCATAACTAATATAAACACACTCTATGAACAAAAAATGAGACATGCAAAATTTTTAATCAATTTTAGGGAGAGATTTTCTTTTAGCCGCTACAAAAGTAGAAAACACACTTTCTCTTCCAGGACAAGATGTTTAACAAAAATACAATAGAAAATTAAAGGTTGCACAACAACCATTTTACCAAACCATTATTATTGGTATTTTTGAATTTACACACTCAAATCTCTTTCGTATGGCTTTACCTTAATATGATTCTTTTTGGTGTTTTCGAACTTATACACACAAATCTCGTATCTATAATTCTAGACTATATATGATAAAACAAAATTAATTTTTAAGCAATTGATATATCTACATATAATTATGGTACAAATATTTTCCACCATGTACCCATCAGATGTATCCACTACAGCATGGCAATACTATATATTCAAGTTGACGCTGTACTTTTTTATAATATGTTTGAGAGATCAATAACAATTATTGCTATGGATATAAGGAACTAAATTATTAATCGGCAAATTCTCGCTCAGCTCGAGCTCTAACAAGCCAACCCTGGAAAGAAAAGGCACCTTAAATAAACATGATCAAGCCTAAATAGGACCTCTAAAAAAACAAGCCAAGCCTGAATAGGATAGGATAGGCTCAGTTTGGGTCATTTACAAACCTTCCAGGTAGGGGTGGCAATGGGACGGGACGGGATAGGTAGGGTTTTGCCTTTCCCATCCCTGCCCTAGCAGGAGTCGAGTTCCCCACGGGTCCCCGCCCCAATCAAATAACACTCATAGCATTAAAACATTATAATACAAACACAATCAAATGTTCTATAATTTTTCAAAAAAAAAACTTTTTATACAGAATAAAACGTTTCAATCAAACAAATCCAATACCCTATATAGATAAATGAAAATATTATTATAATTATGTAAACAGCAGGGCGGGTTCGGAATCGGGGCGAGTCTGTATTTTCATTCCCACCCCCATCAAAGTCGGGGTCAGATTTTTCCCGTCAAAGTCGGAATCGGATTTTTTCCGTCAAAGTCAGAGCAGGTTCGGGTCTCATTGCCTTGCTTACTCCCAGGCATGCTCATAAATCTTTATATAAACAGTAATCAACAACAATATCGACATATCATTGAAATAGCATGCTATTTGACCCGACAATTCTTTTTGTACACTGATTAAGCACAAGAACCAATCTGTTTTCTCTTAATCATCTTTTCCATGTTCTCCAAAACCATCATAGTCAAATTCGGGTCCTCGTAACCAAGCTCTGCACCAAGTCTGCAACAGAACAGTGGCCAAACAGACCTGTTAAGATACCGAACAAAAGAACATGATGAAAAGACTAGCGGAATGATGAATTTATACATAAATACAACAGCAAGTACCACGTTACATAATTGTTTATTTGTTTCAACTAAAGTCCGTAGTCACTTGTACTTACTGGTGCTAGCCAGAAGAGGACTTATAATGTCTGAAAAGTACACTTAGTATATCAAATTATCAACCAAAAAGCATGTCTCATAGAAGATTTAATATTCTCCACCCGATGAGTGAAAGCAATCAAGAGACACATGTTCCAGCACACCGACAATTCCAGTCTCCAGATCTTACAATAATTTCTATAAATTTTTCTATTAATTATTTTTCCGGAATTGACCAATAAGAGAAGAAGAGAATTAGAATATCTGTTGCCAGAGTTCTCCTTTCAACACCACAAACATCATGCCACAGAGCCACAAAAATAGAACGTAATTATTTATAAAACACACAAGGAGAACACCGACATATAAAGCGAAACAAAACAAATCATAATAATCCTAATTCAGATGTAGTATAAGAATAAGGATATAATTTGCTCACTTTGGATCCAACACCAACTTCTGGACTTCCCTAATGGCTGAACTAGCAGCATATAGTGATATCTTGCCAACCTGAATCTAAAACCAAATTAAAAACTAACAAAAAAGTACATAAATGTACATGCTGTTTATAACACGCCAAAAATGGAGAACCAAAGGATAAAGGGACGGAGAGAAAGAAGGAAATGCTAGTGAGATGAAAGCACCAAGTGCTTCCCAAAAATTTCACTTCGCTGACCTCTAACATTTTTAGCTTGGCATCTTGGTCATTCGGAAGACTACGTATCTCATCAGCCAACCTTGCAGCCTCATTTACGCTCTCGGGAGTTAGGAAATCAAGCCCCAATTGAACTGTGGACTGCAAACAAGATGAAAATTTTTCTATCAGAAAGATCTACAAGTTAATTCCCATTATGCTACGGTTGAGGCATAAGGGCTCGTCCAAGAAAAAAAAATGACAGAAAAGGAAACCCTGCACACAGGTAGACAATCTCTGTTTGATATCTTACACCATTTTTAGGACAAATATGCGTGTGTGTGTGTGTGTGTGTGTGTGTGTGTGTGTGTGTGTGTGTGTCACATATAACTAGTAAGAAATGTACTGCTTTCAGTGTTCATTTATAGGATTAAAGATCCATAACGCTACTTTAAGGTACATGTTTTTGTCATGGATACTTCATGTCTGACAACTCAAATACAAACATAATTACTAATGCATGTAAGGAAAAAAAAATTCACTCACCTGAAGATTCCTTACTTGAAAAAGACATCCAGCAGGTATAAATACAGCTTGACCTAAGTATTGTTCAAATGACCATGGTTCCACTCCTGCAAAAGATTAAAATTTACATTTACTTCTGTAATAATAGAAGGCATATATTCTACTAACATAATAAGTAGAAGGCCTATGTTATATATATAAAAGCATGAAAATTTAGTAGTTACAAACTAAATGAAATGATAACTTGCCATCATGCCATGTAAACTAGCCTTAGATTACTTTTGACCGATTAATACAACATCACCAGGTAAGGAATGCAGTAGGTATTAAGCCAAACTAATTAACTACGAGCACCATACTCATTAGAACGCATGAGCAAGGACATATCCCAAGGACAAATTTAGGGAGAAGTTCAAACTTTTAATCCAAAAATAAAAAATAAATAAAGATAAAGTCGTATCATATCTCATCCACACCTCCTAACCAAGATGATGCTCAAATCAACTAAAATAGAAAACATCCTAGTCAATAAGCCAATAAGCAATTCCTATTTCCTATGTATTCAGAATAAAAAGCAGATGCAGAAGTTCTCTTACCAAATTCTTCCTTTAGTTTTCTCTTATGATGCTCCTTCAAGTATACTTTTGCATTATATAAAAAGTGTGTCCGCTACGATACAAAGCACACAGAATCAAATCAGCAACATACCAAATAAAGAGAGAAGAAATATCAATTACTAACTTAAAACAAATATTCCAGATCATTTACTCCCATTGATCCTCTTTCATGTTCTTCGCTCACAATGGGGTGTGGATTCTGCAATCCAAACATGTACGTCCACATCCCATTGGAGAGGGGATACCGAAAGGGTAGAAAAACTTGCTTCCACAATACACAGCCAATTAGACTTACAATAGTGCGTGAAAAAGAATAAAAAGACTTACACAATCAACCAGACTTCCAGTCTTCCCCAAGTCCTCATTGACTTTTATGAACTCAATGACCTTTGGGACATCCTGTCGTCGGAAGACATCCCAAATAGCTCCTGGATTAGCCCTTTCAAAGAAATCTCCATTTGTTCGGCTTAATTCTTCAAAATTCAAGGTTCTTCCATGCAGATTAGTATTGTGAGATACTTGACCGCCCATTATCGTATCCTTGTCTTCATCTAACTTAGCCTCATATTCCTTCTGGGTAACATCGCTAAGACTAATTACTTGATCTTTTCCCTCATCACCTTCGGAGGTTCTCTCTTTTTCCTCAGTATTTGTCTTCTGCCGATTTTTTTGCTGCACTGCAGATGTATGCACCAAAAGATATACCTGGCCATAGTTGGCTAGGAAGGTCATCAAAATGATTCCTCCTCATTGCATATCCACTACAGATCAACATGCAAGCAAGGAAGGAAAAAAATGTAATATAAAATAAAGTTTTCAAATATAGATTGTTATTAAGTATGACATATAAGGGCAGTTGCTACATTATCAACAACATAAATAGTTCAACGTTTAGTGAAACAAGTCACTAAATCTTTGACAACAAATTTCAGATCCTTAATTTTAGTTCATTCACCTTCATACCTTAGAAGAATGATGGTCTACGAAATCTATAAGACATTGGGAATTGAATGTCAAAGGCCATAGTGATAATAAGTGAACACCAATACTTTCCGCCATAAATTAAGCAGTCTCAAACTTGTGAGTATACTTCATGGAAAGGGAAAAGAAATCTCAGTTGAAGCATAGCCTCCAAGAGATTTAGGTCCGTTGTTGCATTTTTTTAAGACAATTACCGGACATGGAAAGAATAGCTCAAAAGAACATATAACAGAACTATCACCCTTTTTATCTTATCTAATATCCAACAAGTATATGCATATCTAACTACTCTATATAAAGTACCAACTCCACAAAATGTTTCATATACTTTTATTCCAAGTATGCCCTTCATCTTGTTTCTTTATAACAAAGTCAGCATACCTAAAATTGTAAATTAATTAATTTTGACTTGCATATTTAGTGTTAAGGAATAATACTCTATCTTTAAAGATTTAGATTGATAATTATTACAAATAATAAAATTTAAGCAATTTAAAATAAAAATATCAAAATTTAAGTAATTAGAACTTAAAATTACTCGCATATCAATCAAACTTAACAAAATATGTAAATGTCATATTAATTCTTAAAAGTACAAATTAGTAACACGAGTTCACGGAGGTACCTCAAAATTTCTATATGATGTATAATTAAAATTCCGACAAATGGTAATTAAAGCACTTCTATTTTTATTAAAATAATTATTCAAAATAAGTTTCGTTTTTACTCTTATGTTAGTATGCAATATTTTGTTAAATAGTACACCCTCCATTCCTTTTTAATTATCATTTTTTGTTAGAGAACATGAATTAAGAAATCATTAATTGACCACAATTGTACAGAATATAAACAATATTTTATTTTACAACCCTTCATTGAATACTAAAAGCATATAACTCTGATCTATTAATAAGGGTAAAATTAAAAAATATTTATATAATTAATATTTTATTAGTTTTTTAATGTACATTTAAAAATGAATAAAAAATTCTAAATTAACTATCAAAAAGGAATGGATAGATTAAATTTATAAATTACGTGAAAAATAAGTTTAGTTTTTTCTCTTAAGTTATTATGCAATATTTTGTTAAATAATATTTCCTGCGTTACTTTTTAATTATCATTTTTTGTTAAAACACATGAATTAAGAAATAGCCTTAATTGTAGAGAAAATAAATAATATTTTACTTTACAACCCTTCATTAAATACTCAAAGTATATCACTCTAATCCGTTAATAAAGGTAAAATTAGAAATATATATATATAATTAACGCTTTATTAGTTTTCTAAATATACGCTTAAAATGGAATAAAAAAATTTCTAAATAAACTATTGAAAAAGAATGGAAATGATAAATTTAAAAACTAGGTACAAATCACTTGTACCCTACTAGTACCTAATAAATAAGTGAGGGAAATAGTGTTCATGCCTTTCTGTTTATAATGATTATATATACCAAAATAAAAATGAACAAATTTATTTGATAAACCAATAAGGAAAGCGTCTAATTTGTGGGCGGATGGTGATATTTGTACGAGTAAGATGGTAAGATACGAAACTGAAGCAATTTAATATTTCTATAAATTTGACTTTGGTTTCCTAAACTTAGGGACCCTTATCTATTAATAATTTGATACAGTCAATTGATGGATATTCATTTACAAAGTATTACTTATAACAGCATGCATAAAAGGGTGCTTCTATTCTATCTAGGGAACTGAAAATGAAATAAAACTTTTGATCGACTTTGAGACGACCTTTTCCTTCCGAATTCAATCCATTTAAATCCAACAGGGTTATTTTATTTTTTATTTTGTAATATAATTGGGTTGTTCCGTACACATTTAACATAAATTAAAAAAGTAATACTTAGACAAAGTTTGTCGACGTTAAATAAATGTGATCCACAATTGTAACATAGTTTGGGAATGTTGGTTCTTACCTAACTTCAATCGATTGCTTTTAAAATTATTTTTAAAAACGGATATAATCTTAGTGTTTGATAAAAAAAAAATAAGAAATTATTGTGATGAGTAGTCTATTATTTGGTAAATGATGCTTTTTATTTAAAAAAAAAAAACCCCCCAAAAATAGGCATGTTTTGTAAATGAATAAAATTCAATTAAGATTATTTTAATAATTAATATTAGAAAAAGAAAAAGTAACTTTTAAAAGCAATTTTAAAATTGCTTCCAAAAACACTTTTGAAAAAATAATAGCATATTTAAAAAATAGGTGCTTTAAATTTACCACTATATTTTTTAAGGAAAAAAAAAAAAAAAGAAGCAAATCAGAAATAGTAACTCGAAAGTGGACCGTAATGTTTTTCCTATTTCAAAGGCCATCCTTTTAGTTAGCCAATCGTATACCAAAACAAGAACATGGTAAGCAAATAAATATCCCAGAAAAAGAAAAAGAGTTCATAAAAGAATTTGCCGATAGCCAATCACCAGTTAGAGGTAATGCGTTATTCTCGCAAGGTACATCAAGCGAAAAAGGCATCTAATAAAGTTCATTTTTAAGTTATACTAATATTAGATCATAGTTCCTCATAATTTCCTGTTGCAAAACTCACACCGAACACTATTCTTTGTTACACTTGCATACTAAAGAATACTCCTAAAAGCAAAAGATAGACCTTCATTCAAACCATAACTAGTAAATCTATTTCTTTTTCACTTAATATATATTTCAGATCAACACAATCACTCTGTAATTCCCTATATACTTCGCTCAAATTTTTTTCTGGAATATCTTTCATCCCTGTAGCAGTTTCCTAATAGTTTGCTGCTTTGCACTTCAAATTTTGTTTCTAGACAACATTGGTAATTTTTATTTATGTAAGATTCATATTTTAACTCCACTTATATATTTCACGATATATAATCCATCTCAAATCAAGATAAAGGAGGAGAGTTACCGAAGATTGACAGCTAGCTATAAATAGTCAAACAACTTGAAATAAAAACAAATAAGAATTTTGTTGGGGCATTTCCGACTCAGTAAGCACTATATCGGACCCCAAAAATGTGTTAAATTAGCAAGGATTGAGATGTTCCCTTTGCAACGCGCTACATCAAATCCCAAGTGTGGTGTTAAATGGAGGGAAGGGTTCTTATATTTGTATGGCAGGTGCTAGTAAAAAAGTTAGTTCCTGAAAATAGGATTTCTATGGCATCTTGGAACATCAGTTTTTTCACCAGTCAATTAATTGAGATTAGAGAAGTGGTGAATAGCAAAAAAATATTTTGTGTGTACAAGAGACTAAATAGATTGGTAAGAAATCTAGAGGTATAGTACTTTAGGGTTATAAGCTATGATACACAGGTAAAGATAAAAATAAAAACATGGTGAGAATAACTATTTAAAATCTTTTACAAAAAGATGTGGTTCATGTAAGGCGAAAGGATGATCGAATATTACTTGTTAAGCTTGTATTAGGAGGGAGATTTAATATTTTACGCACCCCATGTCGGCATGCACGAGACTTTCTAGAAGAAATTTTAGGAGGATTTAGAGAAGGAAGTACAACAAATACATGATGTAGATAAACTATTCATTGGAGGTAATCTAAATGGACATATGCATGAAAGCCGCGATGGCTTTGAACATGTACATATAAGACATGATTTTGGAGATAGAAACAATGATGGTGATGCTATTTGCAATTGCTACAACCTATAGCTTAATACAAGCAAATACACGGTTTAAGAAAAAATAATCACATTTGGTGATATATAGAAATGGGACAAATGCTAATCAGATCGATTTTTTTCTGACTAAAAAAATAGATAGAATGTTATGTAAAGATTGTAAAATTATTCCTGAAGAGATGGTCACCATGCAACATAGACTCTTAGTTTATATGTTTGAATACAAAGTTAGCAAAAAAGAAGCAATTGAGTTCAAGAATCAAGGATTAAATGGTGGAAATTGAAAGATAAGGAAATAATAGCATTTAAGGGCAAGATAAATAAAGAGCTCGGTTGGAAGTGTGAAATAGATGTAAATACAATGTGGACGAAGATAACACAATGTGTGAAGTTGTTAGCTAAGAAGATGCTTGTTGAATCTAGAGTAAGAACACCCCATTTAAAGGAATATTGGCGGTGGATAGAAGAGTTTAAACTAGTAGTTAAAGCAAAGTAACAGAGTTATAAAGAGCTAAAAAGGTGTATGGATAATCAAAATTAAATAGTTACAAAGAAAGGAAAAGGGAAGCTAAAAAGTCATTTTGGACGCAACGTCCAAAGTTCATGAGTAATTATATAGAAATTTGGATATATAAGATGGATAAAAGAGTTCTTTAGAATTGCAAGGCTGAAATATACGAAGAGTAAAAAATTGAATAGAGTGATATGCATAAAAGGTGCTAATGACAATATTTTGATAAGAGTGAAGAGGTCAAACAATGATAGAGGGATTAATTTGAAAACGTTTTTAGAAAAGTCGATCAAGTTAGTGATTTGGGTGATATCATAATTTCTCCTGAGGAGGTTGGCTACAGTTTTATGTGAATAGTAAAAGAGTGTGAGGTTAGATAGGCTTTGAAGAAAATAAAAATGAACAGAGTAGTGCCAGACCAGATGATATCCCTGTTGAGATTTAAAAAATTTTGGGTTAATGTGGGGAAAAGATGACTAACAAACTTCTTTAACAAAATGTGGCACAAAGAAAATATGCCCAATAATGGAGAAAAAGTACATTAGTAACTTTATATAAGAATAAAGGCAATATACAGAATCACTTTAATTATCGTGGAATTAAACTTATTAGAAATACTATGAAGCTTTTAGAGATAGTAATTAGATATAGCTTAAGATGGAATGTTACAAATTTGGAAAATCAATTTGGGCCTATGCAAGGTAGATCAACTACAAAAGAAATTCATTAATTGAAACAACTGATAGAGAGATTTAAAATGGGAAAGAAAGATCTAAATATTATTTTTATTCATTTAGAAAAGACATATGATAGACTTTCTCGAAAAGTACTTTGGTAGAATTCGATAAACAAATCAGTCTAATTGAAATATATAAATATTATCAAGAACATGTATGAAAGTGCAAATATAATATCAAAATATGTGTAGTCATATCGTCTAGTTTTCTTATTACGATACGGTTGCATCAAGTCTCGTCGTTAAGCCCTTTACTATTAGTAATAATAATCGATGAGCTAATTTGATATATCCAAACCGAAGTATCATATTGTATATTTTTTGTCGATGATATAGTTTTACTTGATGAAACTGGAGCAGGAATAAATGATAAATTAGAACTGTCGCGCCCCCGAATCCCAAGCACCCGGAATCCGGAGGTGCGATTGTGAAGTACA